>WNHD01000133.1:0-31908 GCA_011057455.1 Ganaspis sp. Gsp50 | reverse complement strand
TTTTTCTATTTTCTTCTACTGTTTTCCACTTTTCTCTATTTTCTTCTACTCTTTTCTATTTTTTTCTATTTGCCTCAATTGTTTCTTCTATTGTTTTCTATTTTCCTCAATTTGTTTCTTCTCTTGTCTATTTTTTCTTCTCTTTTCTATTGTTTTTCTATTTTTCTCTATTTTTCTCTATTGTTTTCTATTTTCCTTCATTTTTTTCTTCTCTTCTCTATTTTTTTCTACTCTTTTCTATTGTTTTTCTATTTTCCTCCATTTTTTTCATCTCTTCTCTATTTGGTTCTATTCTTTTCCATTGTTTTTCTATTTTCCTTTATTGTTTATCTCTAGAAATTGTATTTTTCATTTTTAATCTCCTGTTAGCAAAAAGAAATTTTGACGCATTTGTGAATTCCACTTTTTGAACTTTTTCTTATCTAATAATATTCGCAAGAGAAAAAGTCATTTGATTTTGCAATATTTGTTAATAAAAAATTATTAAATTTCACTTCAAAATAGAAACAAAAATGTATCTAAGGGCATCCAAATTATTTGAATAATCAAAACGAGAGACAAAATTTTATTAGAGAATTGTTGAGCCCTTGTGACAAGAGATCTATTTCAGCATCCCCCTGGACTCTGAAAAAAATCCCCTTTTCTCCAAGCATATGTTCAGTTTGCACTGCCTTTTTATAATAGTTGATTCTTGGCGAAAGTTGTGGAGAAAATATTAATGAAAATATGTGTTTTCAGGGAAAGGAGACGACTGTACGTGATGCAATTAGAAATTCAAACGAAGGGTGTAACTCGTCGCCTCCTCTCAGCTCAGCCAAGGCTTTGATGTTTATTGAACTCCAGAAATTGCGTTTGGTCTCTCCACCTTTCTACGCCACTGTCGCAAACTAGGATGATGAAACGAGGGGTAGGAGGTTTGATTATCGATTCCCTGCTGCTCTCAGTCATTCACTCCGGCTTCGCTCTCTCTCCTCTGTCTGCAAACTACTCCATCGTCTCTCCCTTTCTCTCGCATGGAGCAGGGATACCAACCTTCAACACCCACCCCGGAAAAATCCACCCCTTTCTCACCCCCATCTGGATTTCCAAGCCAGCACCGATTCTCTTTTCACTGCTGCTGCTGCAAGTGCGCTTGCGTAAATTAGAGAAAAGGGAGGTAGACAAAGGAAGGGGTTGAAAAAGAGGGGGTGAAAATGCCGAATAGATATAGGAGTCAACTACGGGTGCCAACTGTCAGGGTTGCCAACCCCTTCCACGTGAAAAGGGCTTTTACTCCATCGTAGAACTTGAAGCAATGCAATTGGTTGAACGACCCTGAGAGTGCCCACTAAAGTTCAACCGAGGTTGCTAAAACATCAAAAACTCGAGAGGGCCTCACCTTTTTTGCCTTCGTGTTGGCATCTCGTCAAAGGACGCTTTTTTAAGAGTCAACAGCACAGGGGATGAATGAAATTAACTCAATGATATTTATGGATTCCTTGAATTAAACGCAGGCTCCTCATCACTTTGTCAAACTCCTCTTCTCTTGTTCAGTTCTTATTTCCTAATGTATCAACACTTCATTTAAAGTATCATTTACGTTTAATGAGATAAATTTACAATTTAGATACATTTTTTTCAAAATGCGTGGGGAGATCTTTTTTAGATTTAAGTAGCAAACTGGCAATGTTTTAAGTAACATTTCTTTATTTATTTATTCAAATAGTAAACGAGCGGTATCTTAAATAACTTTTTCGTATTTAAATAGTAAACGAGCAGTACTTTAAATACATTTTTTGTTTATTTATTTAAATAGTAAACGAGCAGTAGTTTAAATACATTTTCTGTTTATTTATTTAAATAGTAAACGAGCAGTACTTTAAATACATTTTCTGTTTATTTATTTAAATAGTAAACGAGCAGTACTGTAAATACATTTTTTGTTTATTTAAATAGTAAACGAGCAGTACTTTAAATACTGTTTTTGCTTATTTATTTAAGTAGTAAACGGACAGTATTTTAAATAAAAATTAATCGCACGTCTTTCAAATTGTCAAAAGAAAAGATTAAACTTTCTCTGTAAGAAGCAAAAATATATGTAGGAAAAAAATTTTATTTTCTCTAAAAAAGAGACAATTCTTGCAAAGTTGAAAATCATATATTTTTTGTATCATTTTCATGTAAAACATTTGACAACTTTAGAATGAAGAAAAAAATCCCTTGAAAAAAATGCATATATCAATTCTTGACAAAAACGCATAATCAATTGCGAAATTAAAAATTCAAATTTAAATTCAAAAAATTCAAATTCAAAAAATTTAAATTCAAAAACTTCAAATTCAAAAAAGCCTTTGATTATCTCGCAATTGTATAAATATAAAGATTTTTGAGTCCCAAGATCGTCGTTATAACGAGAATCGAGTGTAGTCTGAATGTATTTTAATAGGAAACCTTTTTCTAGGAGGATGGCGAGGAGGAGTATAATTGGAAGATACGGGCTCTAATTTCAGAAAAGGAACATATTGGATTTGAAGAAACAACACACGCAGGAATATCATCTTATCGATTCAACAAAACCAAGGAAACCGACTAACTGGCCAAATGTCCCCAAGTTTTGGAACCTGAGTCGCAAGCCGACAGTGTTGGCCTCGTCCTGCCGCTTTCAATATGTCGGATAACGAGTCTGGTATGTACATGCCAACGTTGTATTAAACCCAAATAGACCTCTTACCCTGATCTATTCTCAGAGTCACGAAGGTGGTGCGATTCTAACGTTTCGTGCGTGCTACCTTGTCAGATCCTTGCAATTTTCCGGTTGTCCGTCCAGACTCAAATCTCAACTTCTCCGGAAATCCTTGCCATTAGGGGTGCTCAACATTCACCCCCTTTTCTTACACTCAAACTTTTTTATCTTGGAAAATTATTCAACCGAGAATCCATCAATTTTTGCTTTAAAATCGGTTTTGAATTATTCAATTTTAATTACATGTTCAAATTTAGTTATTTATTATTCCGTTTTTTATTCCGTTTTTTATTTATGTTCCATCTTTTTATTTGTGTTTCATATTTTTATCTAACTTTTGTTATTGTAGTTTAATACTTTAGTTATTATAATATGTAATTAATACTTTTAGTTATTTTTTCATATTTTTGTATTTAAATTTGAAATCGTCGTGTTTGGCTTTAAAAATACTTTGGTTTTAAATTCAGGATTTGTAGATTAAGAGATAATGTATTCAAAATCTTTCTTGAAATAAAAATGTTTGCGTTTACTAGAGAATGTGTTGCTAGAAATGTGCGAATCAGAAATTTTAAGCCTCGAATCGAATCTGATAAAAAAATCTCGAATTGAATGGGATTTGTTAAGGGATTTTCAAATAGAATCAAATTCTCAGGGAATTTTATTATTCTTGATTGAATCATGGAAATCTCATGGAATTTTCATATCTACCATGGAAATTTATTTTTTTATTTAATTTCTTTACTTTATGTTTATTAAGATTTACCTAAATGTTACACATTTTTTTACAGAAGGAAACTTCGAAATACTTCAAAATATTAAAACATGCTTCAAAATATTTCAATATACTTCAAAATATTTAAAAATACTTAAAATTACTTAAAAATATTTCCAAATACTTGCCAATATTTCCAAATATTTTAAAATACTTCAGAATATTTAAAAACACTTAAAATTATTTAAAAATATTTCCAAATACTTCCCAATACTTCCAAATATTTAAAATTACTTACAATTTCTTTATAATATTTCAAAATACTTCAAAATATGTAAAAATATGTAAAAATACTTAATATTTTTTTATAATATTTAATAATACTTCAATCTACTTCAAAATACTTCAGAATATTTAAAAATACTTAAGAATGCTTAAAATTACTTAAAAATATTTTCAAATACTTGCCAATATTTCCAAATATTTTAAAATACCTCAAAATATTTAAAAATATTTAAAAATACTTCAGAATATTTAAAAACACTTAAAATTACTTAAAAATATTTCCAAATATTTCTCAAGACTTCCAAATATTTTAAAACACTTCCAAATATTTAAAAACATTTAAAAATACTTCAGAATATTTAAAAACACTTCAATATATACTTCAAAATATTTCCGAATACTTCCGAATACTTCCAAATATTTTAAAACACTTCAAAATATTTACAGATACTTCAAAATAGTTCAAAGTATTTAAAAATATTGATATTTTAAGTTTTAAACAAAATGTACAAAGATTTAAAAATATTTTAATAGTTTTTTTATATTTCAGACTACTTGAAAATACTTCAAATGGTTTTAAAACTAAAAATCATTATCTAGAGTAATTTAAATTCTATAGAAAATTATTTTTACAATAAGCCTAAGATCATTAATTTTTTTCTCTGCACTTTAATAATCACTAATCGCATATTTTCGAATAGAAAATCTGATTTCCTGTTTCCGCTTCCTCAATTTAATGCGATATAATTCTTATTCTAAATAAAGAATTCTTTCCACAAGCGAATTATCTCGTCAATCAATACAAAATTGGTCCACTTTTCTCCATTCTATTCATACATCTCTAATTTTGTACTCTCCTTTTTTCAGAAAGAAAAACAATTTTTGCGTTTTTTCGTAAAAGCTAATGCCACGTGTTATGAATGATTGGTGGACCCTTTTTCCAATCAATTTTTTTTCCAATATTCGTTTTTTTCACTGATCAATATTTCCAAAAATAGTTTAAAATTTAATTTATTTAAAATAGTTTAGAGTCCATTTTCCCAATGATCATTCTTTTCACTGATAAAATTTTCCAAAAATGATTTGATGATAAATTAAAATTTAATGAAAGGACCTATTGTCTTCAAGTAACTTATGATTTATTTATCATCATTTTTTAAAAAACTACATAAGTTTAAAATTAACAAACAACAAACAATTTTAAATGCAAGGTAATTTTAAACTTTCTTCGGAGTTTTGAAAAACATTTACTTTTAAGCAACATATTCAAATTTTACCAAATTCAGCTGATTAGTTTTTAAATAATATTTTTCAAAAATAGTGCAAAAAATTAAAAAAGTTGATAACTTTTGATAAACAAAATTTTTTCCAAAATCTTTTGGATACTTATATTTCTGCTGTTATCAACTACTAAAATTCGAATTTTGAATAAAAACAATATCCATGGTAAGTGGTGAACACTCTTCATGTAGCCTTACCCAATAACAAATGATTTGTTTATTATAGAATAGTGAAGTTAGTCGGTTAGAAACGATACATCCTAAATATTTAATTTGAAACATGTCCATTGGAAAAAATAAATTTTTGGAAAAAACATCCGTTGGAAAAAGCACTTTTTGGCAAAGATGAACATTGGAAATAAGTTTCATTGAAAAATGTGGATTGGAAAAAGTTATGAATATTTATTCATAATATTCTACCGTTATGAATATTTATTCATAATATTCTACCGTTATGAATATTTATTCATAATATTCTCCCGTTATGAATATTTATTCACATAATATTATGAATATTCTATCCAATTTGATGTACTTCCTCTGAATCAACAAATAAGTTTTCCTGACAAATAAATATTGACTTCCAGTTCCAAAGGGAATAAAATTATCGTGAAAATGCACGAGAAGAATTCTTGAGGTCAACCTGTTGTATTCTGAGATATGCTATCAAAGTTGAGATATTTTTATTCACATATAGAAGGGTGTGTTTCAATGACTCCTGTTGTGTATTACAAAGTTCAGGGTATAGTTTTGCTTCCGTATACACTGAGTCAGAATTGAATAAATAAATTATGAATCCATGACGTCAATGACTTGAGCCTTATTTCGGTCATAACTTATAAACTTTATCATGTGTTGAAACTTTACAAATTCTCTAGAAATTCTAATGCTCCGAACGATACTTATGTACAATCTATAATTTGCTTTATTGGAATTCAATGAAACCTATTAGTCTCTTTTTAGAATCAAAGAAAGCATACTTATGTCCCTTCATTTAAGATGCAATAATAGACTCTAATGCAAAGAAAATGTATCAGATTTATTTGTGTTGGAAAAATCTTTTGACGTTTAATGTTACACTTTTCTTCCGTCAATTTGTTTTTTCGTGTCAATTTTCGGCCTTTCGTCAATTGGGTGGTTTTTAAAGAAAATTTTTTAAAAATATTTGTTAAAATTTTTGTTTTCTTTGTTTCAGATTGTCAATAATTTTAACAATGATGTTCTGCAGGTTCGTTCGTCAACGACAATTGATGAAAGAAATAAAAATACAAATTTTTGTTTCGATAAATTATCGATGTTCATTTCATTGGAATTGGAATAAAGTAGAGTCAGGAATAAACGAAAGTTGGGAATAAAAGAAAGTTGGGATTAAACGAAAGATGGGAATAAACGAAAGATGGGGATAAACGAAAGATGGGAATAAACGAAAGTTGGGAATAAACGAAAGATGAGAATAAACGAAAGTTGGGATTAAACGAAAGTTAAGAATAAATAAAAGATCGGACTAAATAAAAGATCGGAAACAATCAAAGAGCGGAATCAATCAAAGAACGGAATAAATCAAAGAACGGAATAAATCAAAGTTAGGACTGACCGAAATGTCGATAAATGAAAATTTTGAATCTATGGAAGCATGGATAAGTTAAACTTTGAATGAAATTAAATTTGCACCCATTGAAATGTAGAGCACTTAAAGTTAACATCAATTTAAATTTGAATAAATTAATGTCTGAATCGACTAAAATTAAAAGAGTACATCGAAACATTTGCCCATAACAGTTTCAAACGAATAATTATTGTTTTAAAATCGTTTTTTTTAAATTGTTGGTTTAAATTTATTGTTTTGAATTCGTTGTTATTTTCAATTCATTGTTGTTTTAAATTCACAGTTATTTTAAAATCATTCCTATTTTAAAACCATTTTATAATTCATTGTTCTAAATTCATTCTTGTTTTAAATCCATTATTGTTTTAAATTCACAGTTATTTTAAAATCATTTTATAATTCATTATTCTAAATTCATTTTTGTTCTAAATTCATTCTTGTTCTTAATTCATTATTCTAAATTCATTTTTGTTCTAAATTCATTCTTGTTTTAAATCCATTCTTGTTTTAAATTCACAGTTATTTTAAAATCATTCCTATTTTAAAAGCATTTTATATAATTCATTGTTCTAAATTCATTCTTGTTCTAAATTCATTCTTGTTCTAAATTCATTCTTGTTCTAAATTCATTCTTGTTCTAAATTCATTCTTGTTCCAAATTCATTGTTCTAAATTCATTATTTTCAATCCATTGTTTTTTTAAATTAATTATTTTCAATTCATTGTTCTTTTAAATTCATTATTTTCAATTCATTCCTATTTGAAGCCCATTTTTATTTTAAAATCACCATTCCTTCAAAATCTGTTACAATTTATTATTTATTGCTAGAGTAAATAATTTGTTGCAAGTTTAACTGATTCCATTTCAAAATCCAAAGTCATAAAAAATCGTTTCCTGGTCCAATTCAGGTTGCTTCTGGTTTGAGTTTTTTTGGAGTGTGAAAGGAATGAACAAGTTGAGTGTGAGATTAATTGTGAGGACCTGTGGCCACATAGCAGTTCAGGAAATGAGGGAAATCCCTGACCTATCAAGTTTGCCACGCGAATCCTGAATTTCGAATTCTCGTGTTCAAGCCTCGTCACGAACAAAGTCACGTGAATCCAACGTAAGGTGATTCTCACCCACGAGGTGTTTAACTAACATATATCACAAACTAACTAACGATCACCTAGCTCTAGTTGAAAATTATCAGTCCTGCTCAGTAGCCCCTACGAGAAGGAACTCAAAATTTTTAAAAATGACCCATGAGGGTCGCGATCCTCTCGAACACACAAGTCTCTACCAAAGAGCCGGTTAGATTTTCGAAAAGTCAATTCAAATTCCTACTGTGTATTCATTATTCTCTATATTATTATTTTCAATCTCAATTAATAATCTGTTGAAATTTTTCAACAGAAAAGAGCGCGATTTTTGTTCATTTGTTCATTTATTCTTTTTACAGTTTTTTATTTTTGTGTTTTTTTATTTTTGTATTTTGTTATTTTTGTGTTTTTTTATATTTGTATTTTGTTATTTTTGTATTTTTGTATTTTTGTATTTTGTTATTTTTGTTTTTTTATTTTTGTATTTTGTTACTTTTGTGTTTTTTTTATTTTCGCGTTTTTTGCTTCTTCATAGGGAAGCATTGTTTATTTTTGTTTTTTTATTGGTTTGGTTTATTTACTAAAAAGTGTTTTCCGATTTCAGAGAGCGAGGACAGCGAAGCGGAAGGAGGCCTCGGGAATGTGAACAAGGTGGTGATACGTCCCCCAGGTCACAGTGGAAAAGCAAAGAAAGGACACCTTTGTTTCGACGCTTCTTTCGAAACAGGAAACCTTGGCAGAGTAGACCTCGTTTCTGAATTTGAATACGATCTTTTCATCCGACCTGACACCTGTAGTCCTCGCCTCAGGCTTTGGTTCAATTTCACAGTTGACAATGTCAGAGCCGACCAGAGGGTCATTTTCAACATAGTTAACATCTCCAAGAGCAAAAATCTGTTTCGAGAGGGAATGACGCCTCTTGTGAAAAGCAGCAGCAGACCTAAATGGCAGAGAATTCCGAGCAGACAGGTTTTTTACTACAAATCCGCTCAGCATCAAAATCATCACGTTTTGAGCTTTGCTTTCGCTTTTGATCGGGAGGACGAGCTTTATCAATTTTGTCTCACTTATCCTTATTCTTACACGCGATATTTAGGCCATTTGGATAATCTGGCGTTAAAATACGCCTGGGTCAGGAGAGAAAATTTGGCTTGCTCTATTCAAAAGAGGAAGGTCGAGTTGATCACGATCGCCTCGAATGAGAAGAGCGAGGAACATCCTAGAAAAGTCGTAGCTGTTCTTTCAAGAATTCATCCCGGGGAGTCTCCGTCTTCCTTTGTTTGCCAAGGTCTCATGGATTTTTTAGTCAGCGCACATCCCATTGCTAAAGTCCTTCGGGAATATGTGGTTTTTAAAATTGTACCAATGCTCAATCCTGACGGTGTCTTCTTGGGAAATTATAGGTCAGTTTTTCTCGTGTTTCTTCTTTGTGAATTTCAATTTGCAATTTCGGAAATTAAGTCGTTTTGTTATATAATTAAAAGTTAAGTAAATATAAATTGTTATTGATATAAATTGTTATTTAATTCTTTGAAGTTTCTTTCGCTTTAAGGTCAAAATAATTTGAGAATTTTTTGTTGTTATAAATTGTTATTCTTATAAACAGTTATTTAATTCTTTGGAGTTTCTTTCGCTTTAAGGTCAAAATAATTTGAGAATTTTTTGTTGTTATAAATTGTTATTCTCATAAACAGTTATTTAATTCTTTGGAGTTTCTTTCGCTTTAAGGTCAAAATAATTTGAGAATTTTTTGGTACGTTATAAATTGTTATTCTTACAAATTGTTATCAAAACAATGCTTGTTATTGAGAATGCGTTTTATGCTCGTTTATAAGAAAATGAACTTATTGTCAAATTTGCCAAATTTCAGATCGACTTTAATGGGCATGGATTTGAATAGATCGTGGAATCGAATTTCTGGCTGGATTCATCCGACTCTGGAAGCGACGAGGTCTCTTTTGGAGTCTTTAGATAAGGATCATAAAACTCCACTGGACTGTGTTCTGGATCTTCACGCTCATACTAACGCGACTGGTGTTTTCGTTTATGGAAACACGTATGACGATGTTTACAGGTAAACTTTTGACAGTTATAAACAGTTGATTTGCAAGTTTAAGAATATTTACGAATAATTAACACGAGTGTTAGCCTTTTAGGTACGAAAGGCACATCGTCTTGCCGAAACTACTTGCTCAACATGCTGAGGACTACGAGGCTGGGAATACCATGTACAATCAAGATTTGCATAAATCTGGAACTGCTCGTCGCTACCTTTGTTCCATCCTAAGCGAACATGTCAATTGTTACACAATTCTCGTCTCCATGTACGGATATTCTCGAAAAGGGACAACTGACATTTTACCTTACACTGAGGAGGGGTGTATCCTTTTATTCAAAATCATCGTTTTTCAAATTTCCCTTTTTATTACCTTTTTCGAGACCTTTTTATTCATTTTTTAAATTAAGCTTCTTTCTGTTCTCTTCTTCGTCTGTAATTCTTGTTTTTACTTTTTAAGAATTACAAATTTCTATTCGTATAAAACTTTTGATCTCTTTTGCTCATGTTTTTTTAACTAAAAAATAATGTTTATTTTAACTAAAAAGATTGTTTTTTTTTAACCAAAAAGATTGTTTTTTTTTATCTAAAAAGATTGTTTTTTATTTAACCAAAATAGAATGTTTTTTTTTTAACTAAAAAGAATGTTTTCTTTTAAATAAAAATAATGTTTCTTTTTAACTAAAAAGAATGTTTTTTTTAACTACAAAAGAATGTTTTTTGTAACTAAAAAAGAATGTTTTTTGTAACTAAAAAAGAATGTTTTTTTTAAACTAAAAAAAGAATGTTTTATTTTAATCAAAAAAGAATGTTTTTTTTAACCAAAAAAGAATGTTTTTTTTTAACTATAAAATAATGTTTTTTTAAACTACAAACGAATGTTTTTTTAACTGAAAAATAATGTTTTTTTTTAATTAAAAACTAATGTTTTTTCACTGTTTCTTGTTCTAGTAACAGATAGATTCCTTTGCTGAGACATGAAATAAAAACTTTTTTAATCAACCATAAGACGATAAAAAACCTTGTTTTATACCCAAGACTTTAATTTTAACTTTCTAATTGTTTCCATTTCAAGTGAAATGACTGTTTTAAAAACAAATGAATATTTTATGGTCTAAAATTAAATCTAACAGTGAGGATAATTTGTGTTATAGTTGTTTTGCATGGGCGAGCTTTATTGAAACTTTTCAGTACAGAAACCTCGGTGCACCCGTGGGTCTTCACATTTAGTTTGCCCTGATTAACCACTCGTGTTAAAGTGATCTTTGTCAGGCAGGTGCAAAAGTAATTTCAAGGTGCTAAAATAAACTGACAACAAGCCTAAGCGATTTTTACCGTTAATTAAATTAGATTAAAAAGAAGGGAATTAAACAGATCTTGCAAAAGTTCCGAATAAGAAAATGTGTAAGGGTCTTGAATTAGGTTGTACAAAAATTGAATTAGGATTTAAAAAGGGTTTATAAAAGGCTTGAATTAGGCCCTACAAAAGACTGGAATTAGGCCTTACAAAAGGCTTGAATTAGGCCCTACAAAAGGCTAAAATTAGGCCCTACAAAGGCTAGAATTAGGCCCTACAAAAGGCTTGAATTGGGCCCTACAAAAGGCTGAAATTAGGCCCTACAAAAGGCTTGAATTAGGTCGTAAAAAAATTGAAATCGAGCAGCAAGCATCCATCTAATATTCATCTTTACTAAGAAATCGGCCTGCTTGCTTTAAATTTGTTTAAATTATATTTTTTATTTTGAATTTATTTAAAATTCTAAACCAAATCAACACTATTTATTTAATTTGAAAATAAGCTCCTTAACTATTGAATTAAACAGATTACAGGGTAGGAAGAAATTTGGCCCGGGTATTTTTAGAATATTACAAGCTTACGGGATTAATTCCCTCGAGTTTACCGGATAAGCCTTCAGCAAAACGAGGACGTCAATCCCGACAGAGATATCGTGTTCCTCGAGAACCTCGTCCCAGGACGGCTCGAACTCCAGCTCCTCTACATTTCACCAGCATCCACGGGTTAATATGGATATTTAAAAATTTCGTTCAATTTCAAGTTGGAGTTGCTAAATCTTAATGCCCTTTCATCAAAAAGAAGCGATTAAATTTCATTCAAGTTTTCTAACGATAAAATAATTTTTAATAACATCCGTACCAAAAATTATAATGAATTTAAATTTTTGCATATATTCATATAGTTTTTGTTACCGAGAGACAAATTGATACATGAAATAAGTTTATTATTACAAGTTTAATATTATTTATTCAAATTTATTTTATAGTTTATAAATTTATACAGTTTTTTGTAAATTTAATTGGTAGTTTATAAATTTATGTAATTTTTGTAAATTTATATAATTTTTGTAAATTTATATAATTTTTGCAAATTTATATAATTTTTGTAAATTTATTCGGTAATTTATAAATTTTTCTAATTTTTTGTAAATTAATTTGGTAATTTATAAATCTATCTAATTTTTTGTACATTAATTTGGTAGTTTATAAATTTATCTAATTTTTTGTAAATTAATTTGGTAGTTTATAAATTTATGTAATTTTTTGTAAATTAATTTGGTAATTTATAAATTTATGTAATTTTTTATAAATTGGTAGTTTATAAATATATGTAATTTTTTGTAAATTAATTTGGTAGTTTATAAATGTATGTATTTTTTTGTAAATTTATTTGGCAGTTTATAAATTTATTTTTTTTTTAAATTGGTAGTTTATAAATTTATGTAATTTTTTATAAATTGGTAGTTTATAAATTTATGTAATTTTTTGTAAATTAATTTTGTAGTTTATAAGTTTAAGTAATATTTTGTAAACTAATTTCGTAATTTATAAATCTATCTAATTTTTTGTAGATTAATTTGGTAGTTTATAAATTTATGTAGTTTTTTGTAAATTAATTTGGTAGTTTATAAATTTATGTAGTTTTTTGTAAATTTATTTGTCAGCTTATAAATTTATGTAGTTTTTTGTAAATTCTTTTGGTAGTTTATAAATTTATCTAATTTTTTGTAAATTAATTTGGTAATTTATAAATCTATCTAATTTTTTGTACATTAATTTGGTAGTTTATAAATTTATGTAGTTGTTTGTAAATTAATTTGGTAGTTTATAAATGTATGTAGTTTTTTGTAAATTTATTTGTCAGCTTATAAATTTATGTAGTTTTTTTAAATTAATTTGGTAGTTTATAAATTTATCTAATTTTTTGTAAATTAATTTTGTAGTCTATAAATTAATATAATTTTTTGTAAATTTATTTGGTAGTTTACAAATGCATGTAACGTATTCTAAATTTATTCGATAGTTTATAAATTTTTGTAATGAATTGTAAATTTATTCGATGGTTTATAAATTCATTTTAACGGTTCTTTCATAATTTGCAGGTACTTCCGTGAAGTTCCTGTGGTGGAGCCTCGTTACCGATCGATGAGTGGTACGCGAATGAACGTCGGCGTGCCGGGAACCGGAAGTGGGACCGGGATTGGAACTGGAACAAGCGGTGGCAGAAACCTAAGCTACAGGTTCCGGAGTCCCGGGGCACCGCTTGTCGGCAAAATAGCAGAGCCGAGACGCTCCACGGAACCAAAACTCACCATTATCGATTTCAATCAGCTGACAAAGGGTGGATTGGACCTGGCTACAGGAAAGAACAGGGCAAAGGTCGTTAGACGAGCCTCACCTCGACGCTTGCACTCCAGGCGCCCTCACAGATAATTGAAATTAATTTGTTTATCCAGGGAGATCCTCTTTTTCCTCAACTATTCAATCTTTAAGAGAGACTTCTGCATTCTAAAATCTCGATTCAAACGCTCGTTACTTGCATTTTGTCATATACAGCTACTTAGAATGTTAATGTTTAAAACTTGTTATTGTCTTCTCATCTTATATGGAGCTGTTGGGAATTTTTATATTTAAGATTTTTAATAATTACGTGTTGCTCAAATTCGCTTGAAGTTCGGGAAAGGAAGTCTGTTATGTATCTTTTATTTTCGAGTCTGCAGATTTTGTTTCAGTTTTACAAATTATTGTTTGAGCCTTCTTTTTTTAAATGAAATTTGATTTGATAATTGAAATTTGTTTAATATAGTTAACTTGAAGATAATTTTTAAATGAATTTGACATAATATTCTGCATGAGTTTCGGCCACCAAGGACAATTAGTAGAAATCAATTAAAAGCAGACGTTAAATCAATTAATGTTTAATAATAATTATGAGAAATGGTGATGATGATTATGATAATGAGAAATTTTGAATTTATAAAAAATACGTGTAGAATTGATGAATAAATTTTGTGGAATTGATAAACAAATTTTGTAGAATTGATAAACAAATTTTGTAGAATTGATAAACAAATTTTGTAGAATTGATAAACAAATTTTGTAGAATTGATAAACAAATGTTGTAGAATTGAAAATCAAATTTGTAGACTTGACAAAAAAATATTGAATATAATAGACTTTTTTTCTGTGAAAGAATTGAAGTTTAGGAAGATATTTTGTAAAATTACGGAAGATATTAATGCCGAGTGCTTCCAGATTTTAAGATTTTTCGACTGTTTGAATTTGATTCAATGGCTTTTATTGAAGTCAGTTTTTGCAAGCTTCGTCTGACTAAAATCTACATTTTCTCCTGCATGATTTTTACATCTGAATGTTCAGTATTTAAACAGTTTGAAGTATTAAATACAATATTATACATACAATAAGAAATTCAATAAATTCAATAATAAATACAATAATAAATTCAATAATAAATTAAATAATAAATACAATAATAAATTAAATAACAAATACAATAATAAATTTAATAATAAATTCAATAATAAATTCAATAATAAATACAATAATACATTCAATAATAAATTCAATAATAAATTCAATAATAAATTCAATAAAAAAATTCAATAATAAATTCAATAATAAATTCAATAATAAATTCAATAATAAATTCAATAATAAATACAATAATACATTCAATAATAAAGTCAATAATAAATTCAATAATAAATTCAATAATAAATACAATAATAAATTCAATAATAAAGTCAATAATATAAATTCAATAATAAATTCAATAATAAATACAATAATAAATTCAATAATAAATTCAATAATAAATACAATAATAAATACCATAATAAATATAATAATAGGTAACAAATATAGTAATAGATAATAATTGTTATAAAATAACTATTATAAATATTGTTTGAATAAATATAACAATTATCTAAATATACATAGTAAATATTTCCTCCAAGAAGAAACAAGTATAGTGGAAAATAATTTCAGTAAATAAAATATGAACTAAAAATACTAAATTAACAATAATACAATAATACATGAAAACATGAAAAATTACAAATTATTGAATTACAAAATAACGAATTAGAAATACAAAATAACGAATTAGAAATACAAAAAATCACTTCTTGTCTGTTCATAATGATAATTTGTTACTTCATTTTACAATAAATATAAAGATTTACAAATACATAGTTTGAATTTATCAAATATTGACACTCAAATAACAATTACTGATTTTCCGCACTTTACAAATAAATTTTCGCACTTTACAAGTAAATTTCCGCACTTTATAAATAAATTTCCGTACTTTACAAATAAATTTCCGCACTTTACAAATAAATATTAAAAATACCGAATCAACGTTTATTATTGAATTCTAACGTTTATTTATGTTGTATTTTATAACGTTTATTTCATTTTCTACTTGTATTTAAATTACAATTTTATATTTCTCTTTTTACTAAAAAGCAAAAAGACCAAAAATGTAAAATAAAACAAAATGCGACCAACCGGAGCAAAAATTATTTGAGATTATTTTAAAAGAAACATCGAACTCACCTGGATAACTGGAACCAAGTGGACAAACTTGAAGTGCTTTATACCGGTTGTTTACGTATACGGCTAAAACTGTGAGAAGGTATACTCAATGGTAGATTCTATCTACTCTGCCAAGTTGATGGATCCTTTCAAGTACGTATACTTTTTTATTAAAGGTACTAACAGCAATGGAAAAAAGTTATTTTTGCAAATTTGTTTCAGGCCAACGACCCGCTTTTGAACCAAGTTTAATCAACTCGGAAGAAACGAACGAATCAACGTTTCCAATTGACTTTTTTAACTCAAGAGAATAACTAAAAAACGAATAAATTAAATGAAATTAGCGAAAGAAGGGAGCAGACAAGCGGCCAGTTGCGTCTAACCCTGGACTCGAGGGAACTGAATTTGACATCCCTGGCTCGCCTAAAGGTCGTCGTTTCGCTGGGGATGAATCAGGGACGAAAATCACCCATTTCGTACCCGGGATTCTCCTCAGCCTCCTTGGTAATTAAAACACTTTTTAAGCTTCCTGCTTTCATTCCTTTTTATTAGACTTGAGCATTTTTTTTTTGTAATTTTAGAAAATTATTGTAGTAGTAGAAATATGAAACTTCGTATATGTCTGTGAATTGATAAACATTTTTGGAATTTTCAATCTTGATTAAATTAAATTAATTAATTAAAATCTCTTTACTATTTTCTAATATTAACACAATATTTAGTTCTTTTTTGTTTATACATTAAAAAATTATTATTACATTAATGACAAAAGTATCATTACATTAAAAAACAGGGACTATGTTATTTATTTTATTATTGTTATTTTATCTCTATTTTATCGAATTTAAATACAGAATATTATCTGTATTTTAATATTCAAAATAATAATATTTTACATAGTTTAATATCCAGAATATTAATGTTTTGCATTTTAATTTTCAGAATAATAATTTACTGTATTTTAATTTTCAGAATATTTTCTGTATTTTAATTTACAGAATAATAATAATTTTCTGTATTTTAATTTTCAGAATATTTTCTGTATTTTAATTTACAGAACAACAATTTTCTGTATTTTAATTTTCAGAATATTTTCTGTTTTTTAATGTTCAGAATATTAATTTTCTGTATTTTAATATTCAGAATAATACTATTTTGTAATTTAATATTCTTGCATTATAATACGTACTCTTTTAAACTTTATTTATTACTAATTAAATAAACTATTGAAAAGCAAAAAACAAATGAAACAATTTGAAGCGAATTGGCCTCTTTTAATTAAATTATTATTTTAAATGAAACCAGACGAGTGGCTTTTAATTAGATTTTTGTATCTCATTTTTTATGCTGAGATTAAATGCAATTATTTTAATTCAAAAATTGTTCTATAGAGAAATAACTATCCTTTTTGATAAATTATTTTTTCTTCATTGCTTCCTTTATTTTCATTTTTTATTGCTCTTTTGTTTTGTAGAAAATTGTACCGAAAAATCATCCTAGGCCGAAAGGCAAGAATTATACAAAAATAAATAAAAAATATTTATGACTCTTATTTATTGTTCTCATTGTTTATTTATTGCTCTCGTTGTTTATTTACTGCTCTAATTGTTTATTTACTGCTTTAATTGTTTATTTACCTCCTTCTTTATATTTTAAAAGTGTTTTAGAAGCGGAATTTTAAGGGCATTCTTTAAAATTGAGCGTGGGATAAAAAGGGCCCAGGCGTTTATAAATTCGATACTGAGTTTCCTTTGAAAGGATCTAAGTGTATTTGTTGGTCCTGTTTCAGATGATGGTGTAGGTGATCTGCTTGATAGTATGGGTGATGATTCCAAGATTGGGGTTGGCTGAGAGAAGGGCGGTGGTCGTTGAACTAACCCAAACAGAGCTGCGTGGACCTGGTGCGCGACCAAGAGAAGTTCCAGCAGGATCTCCAGCATCATCAGGATCTCTAATATCTCCCATGTCCTGGAATTTTTTCTCCTTTTTGCTCCTGAGTCCCTCGACGTTTTAATTATTATTTTATTGCACTCTATTTGCGATAATTTCATGCATAAAATAAAGAGAGGATTATTTCATTTTCAAAATATTCATATTCGTCTCTTTTAGAGAGGAGGACAAAATCCTTTTTTTTTTAAATACGGTATTTTATTTTAAATTGAAATATTTCTTAAGTTTGTATTTTAGAATTATGTTATACCATAATAAAACGTACAATAAATAATTAAAATCGTATAACCTTTTTAATTTCAGTGTGGTTTAAGAATTAATTTTGTTTTATTTGTTTTATTAAATAAGTTGATTTAGAAGAGAAACTTTGTTCTTTATTTATTTAGTTAGAGATTCACTCAATTTTCAACTTCGTGTTGTTTTATTTTATGTAAACATTGTTATTTACATTTTATGTAAACATTATTATTTACATTTTACGTAAACATTATTATTTACATTTTATGCAAACATTATTATTTACATTTTATGTAAATGTAATTTAATTTTATTGTAATAATTTCTGGTCATTATTTTAATTCTATTTGGATTAAATTTGATTTAATTTAAAATCGCAAATAGAGGTGTTTATACTACCTGTTTAAAATTTTGTTTGTGATGAATAAAGTTTTTTAAAACTGAAAATATAAATATTGAATGTGTAGTTTTAAACTAAAAACGATTTTAAAGTACTTTGTTGGAGATGTATTTCAAAAAATAATTTTAAAAGAATAGTTGCAATATTTTTGTGCGTTTTTTGAGATGGACTCATTTATAATATTTTGAATAAAACAATAATGAAAAAATCATTTTAAATGAATAAATAAATCAAAACTTCATAAACTTGTAAATAAATCAAAAGATAATTAGAAGAAGCAAATAAAATGTGATTCTAAGTTCAATTATACTTTTTAAGTAAACAAATTTCTGGTTCGAATAAAATATAAGTAATTTTGTATAAAAAATAATATTTTAAACATGTTTTTGTAATAAAACTGTTTTAATTCGAAAAATACTTTTTTAATGTAGGTACGTATTTTAATAAGTATTTATTTTTTAATAAATATATAGTATATATATATTATTGTTGTTAAATTTAGTATTTTAGTTTATGTCTTTAACTTAATGTTTTGAATTGTTCCTTGAAATTAATTAAATTTAATTACATAATTAGAAAAACTTATTTTCAATGCTCTGCGCTTTTTTGAATTTGCATTTAAAAATTAACGCCATTTTTGTGCGCATGTGCGAAAAGCGATAGTTCCGCTACATGTGACAGTTTAAGGAACTAATATTCTGCGTGTCTTGTCTACTTCTCGATCAAAAGATAATTTTCTCTAATTAAAAATACTTAAAATTCTGTGACAATGGCAGATTTTGTACATTCAGAAGCAGAAGAAAGTGATGTAAGTATTAAAATAATAATTTCTTTAATTAAAATATTTCATTTCTAATGGATGTCGTTAAAATAGTCTCTTTTTAATAATATCAAAACGTATCTAATTTTTCTTTCAAAAATGCCCTTTTTTGACGTTTTCAACTACTTAAAAATAGTTTTTAAACTATTTATTTATATAATTATCAAATAACATTATTTTCAATCTGTTATTCTAAGTTTTGATAATGATATTGTACCTTTTCCTTTGGTTGTCATGATTATTGTGATTGTAATTTTTTCGAAAAAATAGAAATAATTTTGTCTATTTTTGTAGGATGAAGACGAATTGGACCCGACAGAAAGGAAAAAACTTAAAAAACTCAAAGCAATGGAAGAGAGCGATGAAGATGACGAAGGTGAATTTTTTAATATTGGTTATGTTTGTAATCTTATTTTTACTGTTTTTTATTGTTAATTAATAACGAAATTCTTTGGTTGAATTAATTTTGTTATTTTGTTATTGAGCTGTCACTTTTAAAATTAATTTCTTCTTACTTTTGTATTTTTTACCACGATTCGACTGTTAGTATAAATTCTATTAAACATTTTACGTTTATTTACATTGTTACGTAAATATCTTGTGCATTAATTTCTTTTTTGTATCTTGTTAAATTTTATTGCAATGCGTTTAGCACTCGATGTTATATACATTTCGAAATATATTTAGCACTCGATGTGTTCTAGTTACACCAATGTACACATGTATATTTGATTAAAAAGTAACTATTGTTTTTTGCAAAATTAAACAGATGATGAAGATCGTTTGCGAGAAGAATTAAAAGACTTAATTGACGACAATCCAATAGAAGAAGAAGACAGTGACGGAGAAGACAGCGATGGTTCAAAAAAGCGCAAAAAAAGCGACGAGGAAGATTTTGATGATCGTCTGGAAGATGATGATTATGATCTTATTGAAGAAAATCTCGGCGTTAAAGTTGAAAGGGTAAAAACATTTTTTACTGCAAAATACATTGTAAATACAAAAAAATAATGTTATATTTAATGTTCTGTTAACAATGTTAATAATCTTATGTTTTAATGTTATGTTAACAATGTTAATAATCTCATGTTTTAATGTTATATTTTATTCTATTATTATATTTTATTCTATTATCTATATCTTATCTCTCATCCTATTTATTTTGTTTTATTATTTATGTTATAATATTCTTTTGTATTCTAAATTTATCAGAGAATCGCGCACATTTAAGCTAAGGGAGACAAGAAAATCAAGCGTATCGAAGAAAATCGTTTAAATTTTTCTTCCAGAAACGTTTTAAACGTCTTCGAAAAATTGAAGATGAGGAATCTGAAGAAGAACAAGAGCACGAGGTGGAAGAAGAAAGGGATGCGATAGCAAATCAATTATTTGAAGGCTCAGGAGACGTAAGTACTATTTTTCAATTCTTAAATTTACTGTTAGTACAATTTTTTTTGTTTTATGTCTGCAAATGTCAGGAACGCGACATACTTGTGAGTAGTTCTACATAATTGTAATCAATGAAAAGGAGTTCTAGATTTATCTGTTTAAACAAAAATTAATTTTTTAGGAGGACGAAAGAAGTGAACGGAGCCATAGACCGGAAATAGAAACTTTCGATGAAGAAGGCAGTGAAGGAGAATATTCAGAAGACGATTTCATTGTTGACGATGACGGTCGCCCTATTGCTGAAAAAAGAAAAAAGAAAAAGCATATTTTCTCGGATGCGTAAGTTTTTAGTATTTAAATTATTTAATGTTTTAACTGCCTTTTCTTTCTTTTTTTTCTTCTTTCTTTCCTTTTTTTCCTTTCTTTTCTTTTTTTCCTTTCTTTCCTTTTTTTCCTTTCTTTCCTTTTTTTCATTTCTTTCCTTTCTTTCCTTTCTTTCCTTTCTTTCCTTCTTTCTTTTTCAAATGTTTGTCTTTTATGCAATTATTGTTTTTTCAGAGCTCTGCAAGAGGCGCAAGACATTTTTGGAGTCGATTTTGATTACGACGAATTTGGAAAATATGGAGAAGAAGATTATGAAGAAGAGGAAGATGAGGAAGATGACGATGATTATGTAGACGAGGAGGGAGATATTGACAGACCGAAGAGACCGAAGAAACAGCCGAAAAAGAAAACCACGAAAAAGAGCATTTTTGACATTTATGAACCGTGTGAACTCAAACGTGGCCATTTCACGGATCTTGATAACGAAGTTCGTATTTGCCATTTTTAAAATTAGCTATTAACTTAATTTTTAACAGACTATATTAAACTTTAATAGATTTCATTACTTTCTCACAGGGAAAGTATTTTCTATTCATTTTAGAGTAATTTTTTGTTGATTACAAATTTAAATTGACCTGATTTTTGGCACTAACGACTAGTATTTTTAATTTAAAAGTTTTACTTTTAAATTAAATGTTTTACTTTTAAATTAAATGTTTTGCTTTTAAATTACAAGTTTACTTTGATTTCAGGTTCGAATGACAGACATACCAGAAAGAATGCAGCTTCGTTCAGTACCCTCAACTCCTGTGGCTGAAGGTTCCGATGAATTGGATCTAGAAGCAAAGTGGATCTATGAACAGGCTTTTCATCGGCCGACTATTTCAATCCAAGATTCGCATTTGAATGCCGAGGCAAAAGAGAGGGCAAACAAGCCTCCACATACAATTGAGAAGATAAAAAAGGCACTGGACTTTATGCGGAACCAACATTTTGAAGTGCCTTTTATCTCCTTTTACAGAAAAGAGTATGTTCTGCCTGAACTGAATATCAACGATCTGTGGAAAGTTTATAAATTCGACGCCAAATGGTGTCAGCTTCGTCAAAGAAAAGAGAATCTTCTAAAACTTTTCGAAAAGATGAAAAACTTTCAGCTTGACGAAATAATGAAAAATCCAGATGCACCGCTGCCCGAGAATCTGAGAGTGATTAAAGACGATGATATTGAACGACTGAAAAATGCACAAACAAGCGAAGAATTGAATGACATCTATCATCATTTTATCTTGTACTACAGCCACGAAATTCCTGTTATGCAAGAATCTGCCAGGGAGAAAGAAAGAGAAGCTAGAAGAGAAATGAAACGCCAAAAACGGAAGCAATTGATTCTTGAAGCTGAAGAAAACGGAGAAGATCCTCCGCCTGAAGAAGAGGACGAATTGGAAGAGGAAGAAGACAATGCTGATGAGATTTTGAAAAAGGCCGCGAGAACAGGTCCTTACGAGATTTGCAGAAAAGCTGGCTTAGATACTTTAGCAAAGAAATTTGGACTTTCTCCTGAGCACTTTGCAGAGAATTTGAGAGATAATTATCAACGGCACGAGGTGGATCAAGAGCCAACGGAACCTTCAGTTGTTTCTGAAGGCTTCATTGGACAGAAATTTAAAAATTCGGAAGAAGTTTTAAAAGCTGCCCAGCTGATGGTAGCATTTCAGTTAGCAAGGGAACCACTTGTGAGAAAATGCGTGAGGGACATGTACATGGAAAGGGCTAAATTGTCAACTCGACCGACAAAAAAAGGAATGAAGGAGATTGATGAAAATCATCCAATTTATTCTATGAAGTATCTGAAGAATAAACCAGTGAGGGAACTAGTCGGAGATCAGTTTTTGAAGCTAGTGATTGCAGAACAAGATAAACTTATTACAATATCGTTTAGTAATTCCATCGAGGGAAACACTAGCGCCAATTACATTGAAGAGATGAAACAGCTTTACTACAGGGATGAATTTAGTAAAAATGTCCAGGACTGGAATGCTCTGAGAGTCGAAAGCGTAGAAATGTCTCTTACAAAAATGGTAATTGGGCATTGGTAATAAATGCAGGGATCACAGTTCATCCCCTTTTTTACCTAATCCCCTTTTTCCCTTATTTTTTTATTTTTTTAAAGAAAATTCCCTAAAACACCTAAATTCAAGTATTTTTCCCCTAATTCTCAATAAGTTTCTTTTTATAATTCCTCAACAATAATACTTCAGACTACTTAAAAATACTTCAAGATAATTAAAAATACTTCAAGATAATAAAAAATACTTCAAAATACTTCAAAATATTTAACAACAATTAAAAAGATCTAAAAATACTTCAAAATACTTATAAATATTTTAAAATATTTAAATACGCTTAAATTACTTTAAAATACTTCAAAATATTTAAAAGTATTTAAAAAATAAGTACTTACTTATTTTAAGTACTTTAAAATACTTCAAAATATTTATAAATACTTAAAATTACTTTAAAATATGTCCAAAAACTTTCTAATACTTATGAATAATTCAAAATATTTTAAAATACTTCAAAATATTTAAAAGTATTTAAAAAATAAGTACTTACTTATTTTTAGTACTTTAAAATATTTCAAAATATTTATAAATACTTAAAATTACATTAAAGTTAATTACATTAAGTCTTTGGGTTTTATTATTCGAAATTCCACTTACTTTAAAAACCTTTCAACTCTTAAAACTCTTTATTTAAATATGTCCAAAAACTTTCTAATACTTATGAATAATTCAAAATATTTTAAAATACTTCAAAATATCTAAAAATATTTCGAATTATCTAAAAATGCTTAAAAGTCTTTAAAATATTTCCAAATATTTCCCAATGTTTCAACATTTCTTAAAATACTTTAATACATTTAAAAACACTTAAAATACTTCAATACATTTAAAAACACTTAAAATGTCGTTTATTTCAAAATTTTCAAAACTAATTTAAAAAACTTCAGACAACTTTAAAACATTTCCAAATACTTCCCAATAATTCAAATTATTTTAAAATACTTCAAAATTTCTAAAAACATTTAAAAATCTTTAAAATATTTCAAAGTACTTAAAAATACTTAAAAATATTTCATGCTACTTCAAAATACTTTAATTTACGTTAAAATATTTCCAAATATTTCCCAGTGTTTCAAACTTTTTTAAACTACTTCAATACATTTATAAATACTTAAAATATCGTTAAGCTATTTCAAAATATTTAAAACTAATTTAAAATACTTAAAAATATTTCAAAATATTTCAAAATACTTCAAATTGCTTAAAATTCCTTTAAAATTTTTCAAAATAATTAAAATTGCTTTAAAATACTTCAAACTATTTTAAAATACTTAAAAATACTTTAAAATACTTCAGACATTTTTCCTCGCCTTTTTCAAAATATTTTCAAATATTTTCAAATACTTCCCAATACTTCAAAATATTTAAAAACATTTAAAAACATTAAAAAATACTTCATAATATTTAAATATCTTTAAGTTACTTTAAAATACTTCAAAATACTTTTTATTACTTCAAAATACTTTATATTACTTTAAAAGACTTCAAAATGTTTCAAAGTATTTAAAAGTATTAGTGTTTTAAGTATTAAATAAAGTATAAAAAGGATTTTAAAGTATTAGAGTTTTTCAAAATGTTTGAAGAGCATTTAAAATATCTCAGAGTACTTCAAAATACTTCAAATTATTTAAAATTATACTTTAAGTTTTTAAATATTATAATGTTATCCTTTTTTTTCCAAAATCCACTTTTTATGGAAGAGAATCCCCTTTTTTAAGATTAAAAATCCCCTTTTGCACCTAAAATTGAACGAAAAAATGACTGTGATCCCTTGTAAATCTGATTTAACATTTTGCAAATGAGGGCAAGACATTCTATTATAGGATGTTGATTTTTAATTAATGTATTAAAGTTATAATTATTACTTTTGTAATTGTTGAAAATAGTGGGGAAAAAAGACTCTAAAATATCAAATTATTTTATAAAGTTCATTTTCTAAACAAATGAAAATTAACAAATAGTAGTTCATCAATAAGTTTTATCAATAATCATGAGATTTATTATTATGATTATTATTATTATTATTATTATTATTACTATTATTTATTATTATTTATTATTATTTATTATTATTTATTATCATTTATTATTACTATTATTTATTATTATTTATTATTTATTATCATTTATTATTATTACTATTTATTATTATTTATTATTATTTATTATTACTTATTTAAATTTTTTATTTACAGGTGATACCAGATTTGAAAAAGGAACTACGTGCGAACCTTTTAGCTGAAGCAAAGGAATGTGTGATGAGAGCATGTTGTCGAAAAATGTACAATTGGTTAAAAGTGGCGCCATTTACCTGCGAGTTTCCTGAAGAAGAGGAGGAGGAATGGGACACTTCTAAAGGAATAAGAGTGATGGGTATTTCATACGTGCCTGATTACTCACAGTCCGCTTTTGCTTGTCTTGTTTCTCCGGATGGCGAGTGTACTGATCATCTTCGTCTTCCACATCTTCTGAAACGAAAGAATGGTTTCCGAAAAGACGAGAAAGTCATGAAAGAAGCTGATCTTCTGGCGATTCGGCACTTTATCGCCACTAAAAAGCCCCAATTGATTGTCATCGGAGGCGAGTCTCGAGAAGCTTTAATGATACAAACTGACATAAAGGAAATTGTAACCAACCTTGTTGAAGAAGAACAATACCCTTCAGTTCAGGTAGAAATCTGCGAAAACGATCTTGCGAAAATCTACGCGAATAGCAATAAAGGTGTCGCAGAATTTCGAGATTATCCTGATCTTCTGAGACAAGCGATTTCTCTTGCTCGAAGAATGCAAGATCCACTCGTCGAATTTTCTCAATTGTGCACCACTGATGAGGAAATCCTTTGTTTGAAGTTTCACCCGCACCAGGATCAACTTGCTCAAGACGAATTGCTGGAAAATATTTACCTCGAGTTCGTTAATCGAGTGAATGAAGTTGGTGTCGATATAAACAAGGCGGTACAACAAGCGTATTGTGGAAATTTGGTACAATTCGTTTGCGGCTTAGGACCAAGAAAAGGCCAGGCTTTGATCAAAATCTTGAAGCAGACGAATCAGAGACTCGAGAATAGAACGCAATTGGTTACTGCCTGTCACATGGGACCAAAGGTCTTTATCAATTGTGCCGGTTTTATCAAAATTGATACCAACAGTCTCGGAGATAGTACAGAGGCTTATGTCGAGGTTTTGGATGGATCTCGAGTCCATCCTGAAACTTACGAATGGGCCAGAAAGATGGCAGTTGATGCTCTTGAATACGACGATGAAGATGCGAATCCTGCTGGAGCTTTGGAAGAGATTTTAGAGTCGCCAGAGAAACTCAAAGATTTGGATCTTGATGCGTTTGCTGAAGAATTGGAGAGGCAAGGTTTTGGAAATAAACGCGTGACATTGTATGACATCAGAGCAGAATTGAACAGCAGATATAAAGATCTCAGAGTATCTTATCAAGCTCCGAATCCTGAAAAACTTTTCGATATGCTGACGAAAGAAACTTTAGAAACATTTTATGAAGGGAAACTCATTTTGGCAACTGTAGTAGGCATTAGTCGAAGAAAGCCTCAAGGAGACCAACTTGATCAAGCGAATCCTGTGAGAAATGATGAAACTGGTCTTTGGCAGTGTCCTTTCTGTTTGAAGAATGACTTTCCAGAACTCTCTGAGGTGTGGAATCATTTTGATGCCGGCTCTTGTCCGGGAAAAGCAATTGGAATCAGGTTGAGATTGGATAATGGAATCTCAGGATATATTCATATTAAAAATTTATCGGATAAACATGTCGCCAATCCGGAAGAGAGAGTTGGTCTGGGGCAAATTATTCACTGCAGGATAATTAAAATCGAGGTGGAAAGATTTGGAGTTGAGTGCACAAGTAAGAGCAGCGATCTTGCTGATAAAAAGCACGAATTCAGGTAATATTGTTTTACAAATACGATTCTTATAAATTATTATAAATTTTATATATTTTATACTATTATATAAATTATTATTTACAAAATTTACAGGGTTTCTACAACTCTGGAAAACATGGAAAACCTGGAATTCTCATGGAATTTCATTATTCCCCATGGAATCGTGGAAATCTCATGGAATTTCCATTTATATCATGAAAATTAGTTTTTTTATTTAATTTCTTTACTTTATGATGTTTATTGAGTTTTACAAAAATTTTATAATACTTTTTTTACAGAAGAAAACTTGATAATACTTTAAAATATTTCAAATTACTTAAAATTTGGTTAAAATATTTCAAATTACTTAAAACTACTTTAAAATACTTCAGACTACTTCAAACTACTCCAAAATATTCACAAATACCTAAAATGTCTTGAAAATATTTCAAAATACTGCAAACTACTTCAAAATACTTCAAAACACTGAAGAACACTTCAAAATACTTAAAAATATTTAAACATACTTAAAATTAATTTAAAATACTTCAAAATTCTTTATATTACATTAAAAGGCTTCAAAATATTTAAAGATACTTTAAAATAGTTAAAAGTATTTAAAGATATTAGCATTTTAAGTATTAAATAAACTATACAAAGATTTCAAAGCATTGGCTCTTAAAATATTTCAGAGTACTTCAAAATATTTACAAATACTTTAAAATAGTTAAAAGTTTTTTAAAAACATTAGCATTCTAAGTATTATAAAAAGTCTAAAAAGATTATAAAGTATTAGTTTTTTAAAATATTTCAGAGTACTTCAAAATAATTAAAAATACTTTGTAATATTAAAAAATACTTAAAAATATGTACTTTAAAATGCTTCAGACTCCTTCAAAATACTTCAAATAATTCAAAATACTTCAAATACTTCAAAATACTTTAAAACCTTAAAGAATATCTAAAATGTCTTTAAGATATTTTGAAATACTTAAAACTACTTTAAAATATTTCAGATTACTTAAATTGCTTTAAAATGTTTCCAAATGCTTCTCAATACATAAAATTTTTTGAAAATCCTCTAAAATATTTTAAATTACGTAAAAATCTTTCAAAGTATTTAATTTAAAAATATTTAAAGACACTAAAATACTTCCAAATATAGTAATATACTTAAAATCACTTTAAAATACCGTAAAAGACTTAAAAATATTTCAAAGTAATTAAAAATATTAGCATTAGGTATTAAATAAATTATAAACACATTTTAAAATATTAGTTCCTTTATGTATTCTAAAAGTATTTAAAAAGAGTACTTGAAAATATTTATAATACTTTAAAATACTTCGAAATACTAAAAAATACTTAAAACTACTTAAAACTACTTTAAAATACTTCAGAATAATCTAAAATAGTAAAAAATACTTCAGACTACATCCAAATACTTTAAAATATTCAAAAATATTTTAAAATAGTTCAAAGTATTTAAAAACATTAACATTTTAAGTATTAAAAAAAGTATAAAAAGATTTTAAAGTATTAGTTTTTAAAAATATTTCAAAAGTATTTAAAATATTTCAAAAGTATTTTAAATATTTCAGAGTACTTCAAAATATTTAATAATACTTCAAAATATTAAAAAATACTTTAAAATACTTTAAAATGCTTCAGACCATTTCAAAATACTTCAAAATACTCTAAAACATTAAAGAATATCTAAAATGTCTTTAAGATACTTCGAAATACTTAAAACTGCTTTAAAATATTTCAGATTACTTAAATTACTTTAAAATATTTCCAAATACTTCTCAATACTTTAAAATTTTTGAAAATCCTTCAAAATATTTTAAATCTCTTAAAAATATTTCAAAGTATTTAATTTAAAAATATTTAAAAACTCTAAAATGCTTCAAAATATTTTAATATACCTAAAATCACTTTAAAATACTTTAAAAGACTTAAAAATATTTCAAAGTATGTAATTAAAAATATTAGCATCAAGTATTAAATAAATTATAAATACATTTTAAAATATTACTTTCTTTAAATATTTTAAAAGTTTTTAAACAGAGTACTTAAGAATATTTATAATATTTTAAAATACTTCTAAATATTACAAAATACTTGAAAATATTTTAAAATACTTCAAAATACTTCAAAATATTACAAAATGATTGAAAATATTTTAAAATACATCAAAATATCACAAAATACTTGAAAATATTTTAAAATACTTTAAAATACTTAAAATTGTTAAAAATTGAAATAATGATCTTGAATAATTTAAATTCTTACAAAATATTAAAATGAATTTAATAATTAAAAATATATTAAAAAACAACATGGAAATTTGTCTATTTTTCTCATTGAAATCATGGGAACCTCATGGAATTTTGTGAAGAAAAATTTGTAGAAACCCTGATTTGCGAATGATTTACAAATTTACAAATGCTTTACTTTACAAATTATTTACAAATTTACAAATGTTTTACTATACAAATGATTTACAAATTTACAAATGCTTTACAAAATATATAATCGATTAGAAAAGAATTATAACCCTGATCCAAAACGTGACACATTTTTATATTATTAAATTCGCTATTCTTTATCAAAATCCTTTTATTTTCAGGCCACAAAAAGATCCATTTTATGATACAGAAACAGAGGAAAAAGATCGGCAAGTCGAAGAAGATGCGAAGAAAGTAAAACAACGACAAACGTACGTGAAACGTGTCATCGTACATCCCTCTTTCCATAATATAAGTTTCTCGGAGTCGGAAAAACTTCTACAAAACATGAAACAAGGCGACGCAATTATCAGACCAAGCAGCAAAGGTGCTGATCACTTGACAGTAACTTGGAAGGTCACCGAAGGAGTTCATCAGCACATTGACGTCAGAGAAGAGGGAAAAGAAAATACATTTTCACTTGGTCATCGGCTCTGGATTGCTAACGAAGAATTCGAAGATCTCGATGAAATCATTGCTAGACATGTTAATCCTATGGCTGCCTACGCCTCAGAGTTAATAGACTTTAAATACTATAAACCAAATGTCGGAGGAATCAAAGATAAAGCCGAAGAGTTGCTCAAGATTCAGAAGAAAGAAAACCCTGGCGGAATTCCGTACATTATTTCTGCTGCAAAAAATCTGCCCGGAAAATTTTTACTCTCGTATTTACCTCGTGTTCAATGTCGTCATGAATATGTTTCTGTTTCTCCTGATGGTTTTCGATTTCGAGGCCAGATGTTCGGAAGGGTGACCGATTTGTTGAAATGGTTCAAGGAACACTTCCGGGATCCTCTTCCTGGACAAACGACTCCCAGCACTCCCAGAGGAATGATGTCGACGAGAACTCCGTATCATACACCAGGAGGTTAATTTTCTAAATATTTTGTTATTTTCTTAATTTTGTCACATTAAAATTAAATTAATCACATTAATACATTATTTAATATTAATACAACACATTATTAAACTAAAATTAATCAATAATCATTTTAAATAATTGAAAAATATCGATTGTTTATATCAAATTTATTAAAAAATGTATTAATATACATAATGTAAATGTTAAAATTTGTTTTTATTTTTTTTTTTTTTAATCTTGTGTTTTTTTGTATTGTTTTTAATCTTGTGCTTTTGGACTATTTTTAATTTTGTGCTTTCTGGACTGTTTTTTATCTTGTGCTTTTTGGACTATTTTTAATTTTGTGCTTTTTGGACTGTTTTTAATCTTGTGCTTTTTGGACTGTTTTTAATCTTGTGTTTTTAATGTTTGCAGGAGTGAATCAAGAAGCGATTCAAAGAGTTGCTCAAAACATGCCTCAGCATATTCTGAGTTCGCTGTCGCAAGTGGCGAATCAGAAAATTTACCAGCCTCATACTCCAGGTGCCGCCGGATACAGTGGCATTCATACTTATCCAAATACGCCTTATACTCCTTCGGGACAAACTCCTTTCCAAGCAATGACACCTTATCGCACTCCGCAAACTCCCTTTATACAACCTGCACCTGTACCAATACAAAATATTCATCACAGTAGTCCTAGCCTTTCTAGACCTACGCCTCCTCTCAGCACTCCTGTAGGAAACAATATGGACTGGAAAAAAGCTGCAATGGCCTGGGCTCGCCAAACTGGTTCCAATAAATCTTCTTCGTAAGTAAAATTAATCTCAAATTAAATTAATGTAGTTAAATGTACAATTTAATTTTATTAAATTAATATTCAATATTATTAAATTCATATTCAATATTATTAAATTTACTAGCAAATTATACGTGCTCTAAAGCGCGCTAGCATTATTTAGTAAATTATTAAATTACTTGAATTGAATTTGACTCAAAGAATATTTTCATTTGTATACGAAATTGATATTCTTTAAAAAAATTACCTTTAAAACTAGACTTGAAACAATAAAATAATCAATCAGCTTTTTTAAACACATTTAGCTCTTGAGTTTAATTCAATTTCTTTGCAATTCTTTATTTCTACGCTTACAAAATATAATCCAAACTTCAATTCTTTATATTTTAATCTACTCAATTATTCTGAAATTTTAAAGAATGGGTCCTTTTTAATAAAGTTTATAATGCTTTGAAATTAACAACATTTTAGCATTTTTTGAAATTTTTAAAAATTCAGGGTTTCTACAACTATGGAAAACATGGAAAACTTTGAATTCTCATAGAATTTCAATATTCCTCATGGAATCATGGATATCTCATGCAATTTTCATTCATATCATGAAAATCTATTTTTTTATTTAATTTTTGCTTCCTTATAGAGGAAGCATTGTTTTACTATATGATGTTTATTAAGTTTTACTGAAAATGTATACTTCTTTTACAGAAAAACATTTCAAGAATATTAAAAAATACTTAAAATTTCTTTAAAAAATTTAAAAATACTTAAAATTATTTTAAAATACTTCAGATTACTTCAAAATATTGTAAAATATTCCAAAATATTTAAAAATACTTTAAAGCATTTAAATATTAAATATAAATTACTTCAAAATGCTTTAAATTGCTTCAACACCCTTTTTTTACTTCAAAATATTTAAAAATATTTAAAAATTCTTTAAACTTTTAAAAAATACGTCGAAATATTTAAAATATCTTAAATTATTTTAAACTATTGCTAAATGCATCACAATTATTCAAAATATTT
>WNHD01000132.1:0-47020 GCA_011057455.1 Ganaspis sp. Gsp50 | reverse complement strand
AAATATATATTTTATTAGAAATTTACTTATAAACTTGAAATTCTTTTCTCTATGAGGAAGCAAAATCTTCATGAAATGAAGATAATTTACCACTAGTTTTATTATTATAATATTTTATTATTATAAAATACAAACAATGTATTATATAATAATGTATTATATAATATTATATTATAATGTTTTAATAAAAAGGTCTAAAAATGTATTCTTAATTTTATTATTATAATATTTTATTAGTAGTTGTTGTTTTTGTGGTATTTTTATCAAATAATATTTTACTATTATAATTCTTTTGAAACAAAATAATTACCTTGAAACTATCGTTTTAAAACAGAATTACTAATTTGAAAAATATTTCAGCTTTTTAGGCGATTAAGTTCGGAACTAATGACAGAAACGGTTGAAGATCAATTAATTGTCATGAAACCTCATTTAATAAAAATTAACAAGTACCGTAATTCAATGGAGGCAAAACAAGCTGCTTCGAAAACAGTCGATGGAAAATTGGAATTGAACATGATGAAGGGAAAAATAAGTCATCATATTGTTGTTCTTTATCCTGATACAAAAGGAGACTTAGGACTTTCATCTTTCAAAAAAGTGGACCGCAAAACTAATGATAATTCAGCTTCCTATGCTTCGATGAACCAAGAATGGAGAACGATGTTTTCCACTCAAGACAGTGTCCAAGTATTATCAATTCTCAAACTTCAAGAATATTTTACAATTTGATTTTAGTATTTCATTCCTGCTAAAATTTCGTGCAATTTTCTAAACGTTCTTTATAATTTTGTTAATATTCTCTAATTTTGTCAGTTATACAAAAGTATACAAGTTTGTTAACTTTGTTAACTATATTGTTAACTTTGTTAACAAACTTTCTTTTAAAAATTGTGTAAATTTGTACTAAAATGTTACAATTTTTTATAAAATTTGATCTTACGTTTGCCATGGTGTTATCAACATTTTCTTGCAGCACACGATTGTGAAAGTGCCGGAAATGACTGGAAGTACTGGAAGTCCTAGCCAAAGTATTCATGGGGGTGATATTCATTTATCGCCGCAGCATAGTTTAACGGACATGAATAGTATAAATGATCATTCGCTTCATGAACGATCTTACATCCAATGTGAGTTATCATTCGTAAATGTTATTTATTTTTACAGTTGTCACTTACGGCCTGAATTTATTACTTTCCTTTGGAAAAAGTTCTTTTATCTTTTGCTTCCTCATGGAAGAAGCTTTGTTTTATTATTTCTTTAAGTACTGACTTTTGTTTACTAAATTAACATCTTCGTAAGTGATGGGTGTAATTCAGGGGGCATGTTATTTTGGATGCATGACTGAATTTTTAATCAATGCAATAGTTGCAACGCTTTATGGTTTCGCAGACAGGTGTGCTCCTTGTAGATTGGAACTGAGACAACTTACCTATAGAAAGCAAGAGCAACATGCCTCAGCCCTAAGGGCGCAACATTGGGCGGATAATATTGCCTGGCAAAATGGTAAGAAAACTATTTCAGTATTTACATTTATTTACATTTGTTTACATTTTATTTACTTGTTTATATTTTATTTATATTCGTTTACATTTTATTTACTTGTTTATATTTTATTTATATTTGTTTACATTTTATTTACTTGTTTATATTTTATTTGTATTTGTTTACATTTTATTTACTTGCTTATATTTTATTTACTTGCTTATATTTTATTTACATTTGTTTACATTTTATTTACATTTCTTTAAATTTTATTTACATTTGTTTTCATTTTATTTACATTTGTTTGCATTTTATTTACATTTGATTAAATTGTAGTTACTACATTTTTGTGAATAATCTTTAGAATCAATTGGAATAAATTTAAGTTTATATTTAACAAATTAGTCGAAAATTTGAAATTGATGGTTTCTTGAAGTAATTGATTAAAGTCTTGAAGTAATTGATTAATCGAATTTGTAAAAAGAATTTTTGAATTTTAAAGAATGGATTTTAAGGTTCCAGATTACTTCCTAACGGATGGAGGCCACGTGGAGCACTTGTGGCGCATCTTCACGAGCACAGAGCAGCTATAAATCGATTAGTATCAATTCCTGACACTAGTTTATTTGGAAGTAGTGCGGCTGATGGATGCGTCAGAATTTGGGATGCGAGTAAAATGGAAGGCAGAATTCAAGTCAATCGATCCAGGTAAATATTTTGAATTATATGAAAAAAAAATGATTAAAACAAAGAAGATTAACAATCGCACAAGAAAACGGATTTCCGGAAGTTTAAAAACATCACTAAAGGGTCAAAATAATCCAAAATATTTTTTTTATTCTACTTACTCTACTTACTCTAATTCAAAATATCGACAAATTAAACACAAATATTGCCACTAAAACAAAATAATATTAAAATGATATTAAAATAATATTAAAATAACATTAAAGTAATATTAAAATAATATTAAAATAATATTAAAATAACATTAAAATAATATTAAAAATATTGTCACTAAATTTCGTATCATTTTCATTTCTAGACAAACTTACATTCATCGAGGAGGTCCTTTAGTCGGCTTAACGGTTTGTGAACAAGGACAATCTTTAGCAAGTTCTGCCACTCAATCCGGAACCGTTTTTGTTCTTCGAATCGAACCAAATTCAAGTAAAATGTCCGTCACTCATTCTCGTCAATTGGATCTCCAGGTTTGCAATTGCTTCACTTGTACAATAATTTTAATAGCCTCTTTTCAAAATTAAGAAACTAAAGACAATTTTTTAAAACGATTTCAAAGTCAGAACATCATTTTGTCTTAAATTCTAAAATTAATCAACTTGCAGGAGGAAGGATGTGCCGTTGATATTCAATATTTGGACTCCGGGTCGCAATCCGTTCTCGTTTACGCTTCTCTTTACGGTTCTCTTGTCGGATGGGATTTGCGATGTCCTGGAACAATTTGGAGACTGGAAAATGATTTAAAACACGGTGTAATCACTTCCTTTTGTGTAAACAATTATCAGCAGTGGCTGACACTCGGAACAAGTTCAGGAGTTCATATCTGCTGGGATCTGAGATTCCAGTTGCCAATTAGTAGCATAAAACATCCTACAGGTGAATAATTTTATATTTTCTGCAACAGTAATTGTTTTCAGTAATTTTATTTTTTTCAGTAATTGTAAACTTTGTCTGTAATTGTGATTTCTCTGTAATAGTATTTTTTCTGTAATTGTGATTTTTTTGTAATTGTGATTTTTCTGTCATTGTGATTTTTCTGTAATTGTGGTTTTTCTCTAATTGTGATTTTTCACAATTAGATTCACAATTTTTTTTTTGTAATTGTGATTTTTTCTGTAATTAAGCGTTGTTTTTATAATATTCTCTATTCAGGGGCCAGAGTTAGGAAGGTAATAACACATCCTACGGAGCATTCATGGATTATTTCTGCAGTGCAAGGAAACAATGAAATATCAATGTGGAATCTGGAAACAGGTTTTCGTCAAATGGTTCTTTGGGCTTCAAGCGCTCCACCTTTAAGTCATTCTCAGGGTGGACACAACGTTTGTGCGATGCACTCGGGCTCTATAGACAGATCGGGATTTTTATTAGCTAGTGGAACGGACATGAGATTAAGATACTGGAATCTTAATACTCCTAGTGAATCCTACGTTGCTTTGCCAGCTGCGAACGATGTTATTCCTCCAAACTCATTAGCTTACGAGTAAGCATTTTTATTTCAAGAACTACATTTTTATTTAATTTCTTTCGTTAAACTTAAATCTTCTTACAAACTCTGATTTCTTTTGATAAAATAAATTCGGTATTTTTCAACAGGCAGAGATTAATAGACGGGACAAATGTAGTGCAAGAAGTTTTAGCTGGAGGAGTACCTTTACCTTCTGCGGGTGGAAGTGGACTTAGAGGAAGAGTGACGGAAGAGGGAGGTCAAGGTCCAGAAACTCCACCTTCAGGTCATCACGATACGATTTCCGCAGTGGCCATGTCTAATACCTGCATTCTCACTGGCAGTACAGACGGACTGATTCAAGTTTGGAAGTGATTTTATTCGAACTTTCTTTTTTCTTGGGGTAAAGAAAGTACTTACAAAGTGGCTATGTATGTATTCTTTATTTATTTCTTCGACTGTAAAGTCTAGCGCTGTTGAGTCTTCCGTAAAGTACGAATGGCTTTAAAGTGCTACAACAATGCTGTGATTATTTATGAAATGTAAATATCGAGATACCTAAGATTATTAGTTGGATCGCAAATTCTAACCGGAATTTGCCTCTCAATATTTTGTAATCAGTTAATCCATAGTTTATTTGCTTAGTCCTTTGTTATTATAGAAGAAAACGCGAGCTTAATGTAATTTAAATAACGTTTATGTTGGGGAGAATTGAAATTGAAAGAACGAATTTATCTAGTTTTTGTTTCGAATCGATTTTAGAATTATAAATACGTTTTGTTGTGCAACGAATATTTTACGAAAATTGGACTGAGTGTTTTATAAAAGAATGTGTAATAATTGTGTTTCAAATTTGTCTAATAATTTCAAATTTTTCTATCAATATTGTCTGACGATTAATTATTCTTTAGACTTTAATTATATGAAATATCCTTGATTTACTTTTTGACTGGTGTAAATAATCATGGGTAGATTGTAGAATCATTGCACGCAAGAGTATACATAATTGCATGTATGTAAATTCATTTTTACTGAGTAAATTGTCACAATACGACTGATAATAATATACTCAAAGATTGACAGCAATTACATTCTGTACAGAGTTGTTATAATAAATAATTATTTTTCAAAAAAATGTCTTTTTATGTTATTGAAATGTTACAAGGACTTGGCAATTAGGAGTCTCGGCAATTCGAAATCTTTTTCTTCACTAAAATTTCATAATATACAAAAAATTAATGTAAACAAATTAATTTAAAAAATGTGAACTTACAAAGAAGTTTTCAAGTTCTAGGAATGGTTTTGAAATACATCTTTACAGTTTATCACTTACTTAATAATTATATTTAATATCACAATTCTTCATGTTTATAAAATTACATTTCAAAATGTTTGTACTACCAGGGACAAGCCGGAGCAGCGGGATAGGGAACTCGTCCAGGATATGCGAAACCATCCGGATTTATCGTTCTACAAATTTCTTTCCATCGTTCGCCTCCACTTTTGCCCTGTCTGCTTCTTCCTCCGCTTCTAAAATATGAATCTCCGAAAAATAAATCTAGCCAAGGTGCACTCAAGACACTGACAATCAAGAGCAAGAGAACAAAAAAAGTCTTCATTTTATCTTATATCGTCTGTCGAACCAAGACGTTTGACTTGTATTATTGATCTTCAACATAAGTCTTTCACTCCTATCGGAAACCTTCGACCAAAATTGCAGATTCCTTTTTATTCACAGAAACCTGTAAAAAGGATGCAGTTAGGTAATGAGGAAAAATTTGTGATCAAAAGTTTATATTTTTTAAGCTAAATATTCAAAGTTAAAATGTTAATTTTAAGCTAAAGGTTAAAAGAAGAAGAGGAAGGGAAATAGAAGATACAAGTTATTTTAATTATTAATTTAATGAAACGTAGAGTAAAAAGTGAATTGTTTTTACTTTGAAGAAATGGAACGAAAAAGTTGAAGGATAATAGTTGTGCGTGAATTCACACTTATGAGATCACTTCACTTTACTGAATTAAATAATCAATGAATGGCCCCACGTGGAGCTAAAAGTAGACTCGTAAGATGCGAGTAGTGCTCGGGTAAGTAACCATTAAATATTGCGTGCAACTTTATTCTATCTTGTTAAAAGAAGGACATTGCATCACAAGAGTTTACCACGTCATACTGTTTCATATTTTGGATTGTTTATCCTTTCAAATTTCACACTTTCTTAACACCGAATCTAGTATTTGCACAATTTATTACTTTCTTCACGGTCGAATGATTAAATTCACAACTCGCTTCATCGATAATTACTGTCAAAAGAAGATAAATGATTCATTAAAATATTTTTACTACGATAATTTATCTTTATCGGGAAATATAAACATGTTATGAAAATTGGGATTCAAGTATACAAAGTATCAGAATGGAAACTTCTATATTTATATTCTTTATTTATTTTATACATTTTTATTTATTTTATTTATTTTATCCACTGTTATTTATTTTGTTTATTGTTATTTGTTCCATCCAGTGTCAATTATCTTGTTTATTGTTATTTATTCTATCCAGTGCCATTTATTTTGTTTATTGTTATTTATTCTAACCACTGTCATTTATTTTATTTATTATTATTTATTTTATTTATTATTATATATTTTATTCATTGTTATTTATTTTATTTATTATATATTTTATTCATTGTTATTTATTTTCTTTATTTACTTTATTCGTTGTTATTTATGTCAATTATTATTTATTTAAAATAATTAAAAATGAATGAATCAATTAATGAAAGAGATAATGAAAATAAGAAGACTTGATCTATAAGGAAATGATTTAATTAGTAATTTGGATTTAAATTCGTTTCCTTGGATTCACGGAAAGCGACTTTTTTAAGTTTGTCTTTAGCACTTGTTTAATTACTTCCTGAACAAGACGACAATAAAATTTATATTTAAATAATATCTGCAATCAATATTATAATGAAATTAAAAATCTTTTTTCAAAAAAAAAACAGATGATTTTTATATTACAAATAGGTTTCTATCGATAATTTTTATTATTTATTTGTTTAATTCAATGTGATACAACAATTATTAATTAATCAATTTGTAAATTTTGAATAATCATTAAGAAATAATTATTTTTTAACTAAATCTGAAGATCAAGCTCATTTATTTTAGTAGATGCATAGAACATTTAAAAGATATTTTTAATTAATGTAATTAATTTTGCAAATTTTACAGTTGTAATTCTATTTTATCAATAATAATATCAAAACTAACGATTCATTTTCACAAATTCATAATAGATCATTAATGAAGCTAAATACAAATTAGCCATTATGTTTCAAGATATTTATTTCAATTAATTCCAATTGAAAAAATAAATAGTATAAAACAATTTAAAATTTTCTTTGTTTTAAAAATTGAAATTTGTTTATCTAGTAAAAATATTTTTTATACGATTCAAACTAATTTATTTACTCAAGAAGCATATTTTCTACACCATCATTTAATTTTCAACCGAGAAATCTTCTTTTACACACAATTTTATTTTTCACTACAAAAATTAATTTTTCTTCCCGAAAAGCTAATTTTTTACACAAGAAGCTAATTTTCGCACAAAATGTTAATTTCTTTACACGAAGCGCTAATTTTTAACACAAGAAGCTAATTTTCACATAAAAAAATACATTTTTACAATAGAAAATAAAAGTATTTAGTGAGTAAAAAATTTAGAGGATGCACTAACTGTTGAATGATGTTTTTGTTTTAGAAACTGGAAAAAGAAGCGTAAAGATTTTGAGAAAACTGTAATATATGTTAAGAAACGTTCCACTCTTGGAATGAAGAGATGCTGGATGCTCTCTGCTGTTTTATAGAACCTCCCCTACCGCTGAGAAAAATGATATGGCTAATGCCAGATTAACGTGGGGTGTGTACGTGCAGACTCAATAAATGAATATTTCATTACTACGTGCTGCTTTATATAGAACTTGAATTAACGTGACGAAAAAAATGATAAGGTTCAATCCTAAAACGTACCGTAAAAAAAATTCTCTATAAGGAAGTCGTCCAATTTATCAATTAGTATTCAATTACCTCAATAAGAAAACAGCATTTTCCCCCCTAATATTTCAATCAACTTTTTTTTTTAAAGTAAGATTCTGATAAAAATCCTGTTTGGAGGTAATTACAATTGGATTTGTCAAGAGCATTTCACACATTTTCAATTTAACACTTTTGATTTGACATTTTTAATTTAACATTTTTAATTGTAATTTAAATGATTGACGATTCCTTTATGAGAGCTAAATTTATATGTAAATCATAAAGTGCAATGAATTTTGTATTCATGAATTTCATTAATTTTTGTTAAATAATGATAAAATTGAGTTAATTGTTAATTTATTTATAACTAAGATTTAATTTACTACATTTATTTTTTACTCTATTTATTTATGAATGTACTTTTTATGTATTTATTTGCATTTTCTTTATTTATTTACTTTTTCTTTAATTACGTATTTACCTTTCATTTATTTATTTACTTTTCATTTATTTTATTCTCTTCATTTCATCTTTGTACTCCTTGTTTTAAGATTTACGATCCGGTTGAAGTTTTCTGATTTTTTCTTAGCACTTATTTTTATTTTCAAACTGTTTTTTCCTTGAAGGAGGATAATAACTGCGAATGAGTTAATAGCAACATTGAACTTGAAAATGAGTCGGAAATACCCTCTGAGACTAGTGCGCACGTAGATCTAATTTACAATTATTTATACTCTTCTCACGATTCATGATTCACGTGTTCACGTTTCGTTCACGTTTATCGTCTCGTATTTTTAATTTCTTTTGTTTAATTCAATTTACATAAGAGTTTTCGATTTGAATTTGCGAATCAACAGCTTTTTTCGATCAAGAATTTCATTATGGTACTTTCATTTGATTTCATTTCTTCTTTTCTTTTTTTCCTTTCTTCTTTTCTTTTTTTTTCTTTTGGAATTTCTTACTTTAAGTTCTTATCACTTTAAACGAATTTTTATAAAAATTGTCGAATTCGTTCAAATCTAATAACAAAGAAAATGAACTTTGATCAACTTCAAAAATCATCTAAATTCGATTTTGAAGGCAGTGGAATAACAAAAGAAGAAATTGAAGATCATTTTAACGTTTTCGAATTTAAATTTTTTCCAATTTCACATTCAAAGAGTTTCCGAATTACTTTTATATTCAAAGATTTTATTTCAAGATCAGAATTCCGAAGCTCATTTCCGAATGTTTTAAATTGAAAATTGAGAATTCGCGATTAGTTTAAATTTTCAAATCGTCGGCACTTTTTAGATCTTATAAAAAGTGGATTTCAATCGGAGATCGAAGCATGTCAGGGTCAAGCTCTGGTTCAACTGATCTTGGGAGCTGAAATTAGTTTGAGACATAAAATTCTATCGGTGAATTAGCACAGTAAATGAGTGGAGAGCGATCAAGCTGGGAGCTAAATTTGTTTAGCACACATTTCGAATCTGTCATTATTACATCATTTCCCTTTTACCGTAATAGTCGCTCTCCTGCTTCTTAGCTATTAATAGTATGGAGTAGAGAAAGTTCAAGTTAGACTCTCCTAGATAAAATTGAAGAACTCTCTAATGATTTGTTGCCTTTTCCTATCATCTCCAAGTGAGGCAAATGCTATTGTTTCTCTATTCAGGGTCATTAAGATTAACTGCAAAACATCAATTGATGATAAGAAATTTCGGTCAGGGTTCTTGATTGTATGAAGCAAAAAAATCATCAAGAAAATAACTTTCTTAGGATGAAGTTGACTTTAATTTCCGTTATTTTCTGTTTGAAAAGTCATTACTTTTGTGCAATCATCAGCTTTCGCGAAATCAACTTTGATTTGTCGCCGTTGGACGTTTTTATCTGAAAACAATTAAAGAAATGTGTTATTAAATTAATGTGTATTGAAAAAGGTCGGAAAAATAATAAATTAATTCGACAAAATTGAATTGGAAAACATAATAAATAAATTGGAAAAAATAATAATGATTTAAAATTATTATTATTATTATTATTATTATTAACAAATTTTTAAATTATTTTTAAATTAATGTTATAAAATTTTGCTTAGTAAAATAATTGCGATTATTTTAAAATAATACAAAACTTTGAATGCAAAATTAATTACATGTATTTATACTTTTTGTTGCAATTATATATTTATAATTTTTGTTGCTCAACAACTACAATTCTACTTTTTCGGCAATAATTACTTTTGACACTACATATCAATTTTTGTTTTTGTTAAAAACTGTTAGTCGAAAATGTAATTGCTCACATTTTTCACTTTTGAATCAGAGACCTAAGAAATAAAATTTTAAATGAATTAATCTGTAGCTATAAATAATAAACTACTTTTAAAAGAGAATAATACTGTATTTAAAACCATTGATTAGAGATAGAATGTTTGAAATTCTTAGAAACATTCAAAATATTTAAATGTTTCGTACATATTTTATTAAGAATATTTAGAGTATTTAGAATATTTAGAATATTTAGAGTATTTAGAATATTTAGAGTATTTAGAATATTTAGAGTATTTAGAATATTTAGAGCATTTAGAGTATTTAGAATATTTTGAATATTTAGAATAGTTAGAATATTAAGAATATTTAGAATATTTAGAATAGTTAGAATATTAAGAATATTTAGAATATTTAGAACATTTGAAATATTGAAAAGTATTGGAATATTGAGAAAAAGAAAAAGAACAGAAAAATAAAAAAGTCTTGATCAGATTGAAGACTTTGGACTCATCGTGACAATAAAATTCGTTTTTATATAAGAGACGTCATTCTGAAAATTGCTCCGAAGTAAGTTGACTATTTGAAATGCAAGTACAATGCTCAAGACATGAATGAGATATTAAGATCTGAGAATGACAAACAAGAGCGCTGGAAACAGAGCTTTGTTCATCTAGACAAAGGAGTAGGCAAGTTTCAGAGAAGTTCATTTGTACCTACGACACGATCTCGCCAATAAAAATATTTTCCCAGCTCCAAATAGTTATGATTTTTTTATTATAAACATTCTTTTAGTTTTATAAGTAATTAACATTTTTTATAATTAAAGAAAAAATTCCAAGAAAAGTGCCTCCAGTATCAGAATTTAAATTACCCTCATTAAATGCTCTTTGGTAACAACGAATTGATTTTACGAAATAGGCTCTGTATTTAATTGACGTTCTTTAACAGCTTCTCTAAAGCGATTACATGAAGATTTTATTTTGGTTTCGATAACTGTAATGAATCTGAATTCTTATTCTCCTGTTTACGAGGGAACTAATTACTTATAGGAAAATAAAATCAATGAAAAAGATGTATGAAAGAGGGGAAAATTAAACTGTAAACTGTAAATCATTTTTCGAATCAATCTTGAAATGTCAAATGGTGTGTGAATTAATTTCCATGGACTTGATTTCTTTCTTTGGACTTATAAAATGTTAATTAATTATTGGGGTATACTACAGAAAAGCGCAAACAACGAAAGGATTAAGAATAGAGAATAAAGAATAAAGAATATATAAAAAATAAAGAATAAAAAATAAAGAATAAATAACAAATAAAGAATAGAAAATAAAGAGTAAATAAAAAATAAAGAACAGAAAATAAAGAATAAATAAAAAATAAAGAATAGAAAATAAAGAATAAATAAAAAATAAAGAACAGAAAATAAAGAACTGAAAGCAAGGAAGAAATAGTAAAGAGCAAAATGTAAAGAACATTTAAAGAATTATTAAAGAGTAAATGACAAAGAGCGATTAGAGAAATTAGTAAAAGTAAAAGTAAAAGAAAAATATGGAAAATAACAAGAATTATGGAAGAAAAAATTCAAAATCAAAACAATGCTTGAATTTTGATATTTGACTGAAAAAAAAACGAAAAAATTATCACAAAATTGAAACAAGTCATTTTTTAAATACTTTTTTCATGGATATTTTGGATCTAATTTGATTTAAATGTGATTTGTTTTAGATTTTATGGAAATTTCAAGAAATCCCTGTTTCGCGTTAAATTTTGTAGCAAGCCACCTGGCCAATTATCTAAATATTTTGATTAGTCTTCATGATGTTGCGCTCTTTGGCCTGTAAGCAAGAGTCTTCATGCTCTACATTTGTCAGTTCCTCTTTGTGCGTGATTGAGGAAGTTTCGAAAGCGTTCTCTCATCATCAATGTAGGATTTGAAAATTTTGCTTTTTTCTTAAATTTCTTATTTGTCACTTAAACGTGACTGAATCAAAACTAACATCGCATGTGTCAAAATCTTTTAAAGAGAAAAGGAGTTCATAAACCAGTCTTCCAGTTTATTAAGTGGATAATCGAAAACTGAAAAGAAGAAATAATTTATTAATTGATAACTTGTTTCTTTAAGTGATTGATTCAAAGTGTAATTGTGATAATTATTTAATTGCAAATTAGCTTCATCTTGCTGGAAACAAGAGTAAGACAATTTGTTAATTAATCTTATTTTAATCAAAGGGAATAAAAGTTGCATAAAAATGTTTTTAACAGGAAAAGTACGAAAATACTTTTGATTTGGACTTTATACAAGAAAATTCAAAATTTAGGTCAAAATCTAAATGTGAGTTGATATTTCTGGAGAAAGAATCTTTTTCTAAAAACCAAGAAAATTAAGTGCAACTTTTATTTTTATGAAACATACATTATTGTCGTTTTAGAAATTTTTTGTTTTTCTTTTGTTTATTTTAGTTTCTTAATTACCTGATTATTAACTTGATAAATCAATTATTACCTTAATTGTCCTATTATCACTCTTATAATCCAAATATTGTGATCTAATTATCACTTTGATGATCCAATTATTTCTTCGCAATAATCCAATAATTTTTTCAATAATCCAATTATTTTCTCAATAATCCAATGATTTCCTTAATAATCCAATTATTATCATAATTACCTAATTGTTATCATAATGATCAATTTTTAATGCTGCGTTTCATTCTGTTTAGTTTAGAATGTGAAGTAGTTTAACAATTTTATTAGAAGCTTGTTTATCGATTTAAACTGCATAAAAAATAGCTTTAGCTGCATTTCACTTTTAAAAAACCACCCTGTCATTTTGAAATAATTAATTTATAATAAAATTAGAAAGACATTCGTAGTTGGCTGACTTAGACAAATGATAAGTTAACAAAAGCAAATCATAATCTTTCAAAGAATTTTTAATTAAGTTAATTTATTCATAAAGATTTCTATGTCGGAAATCGAAAGTGTTGAAGACCCCAAAGATTCGGAGCTCAAGAATTTTAACTTTAGCCAGAAAATGAAAAACAGCATTTCAAAAGTTAAGCAGAGCATTAAGAAGATAGCTGGTACGTTTGAAAATTTTCCGGAAATGAGTCTTAACAATTTTACAAACATCTAATCAAAACAAAACTTCCTCTGTGGGGAAGCAAGCTAATAAAAACACTTTACACCTTCCCCCAATTAATTCTTAGATCGTTTTAGTTATTTTTAGTCATTAGAAGTTTAGTTTTAAATTTTAAGTTTAAGTATTTTAATTTTTATTTTGGTGTACTTTAATTTTTAATTTAGGTATTTTAATTTCTAGTTTAGGTATTTTAATTTTAAGTTTCGTTATTTTAATTTAAAGTTTACATATGTACATACATTTTAACTTTAATTTCAAGATTGTATTTTAATTTTAAATTTTAGTATATTTTTAAGTTTTAGACTTATATTTTAATTTCCACAATATTTTTGAAAAACCTTGTCTTATGGTACACAATTTGACTATAGAGGACATGCAAGAGGAAGTGCAGCAGCCGACTCATATCATTCCCGAGCATTTGGAGCACTTGGAATATCAGACAGGATTTTCCAGACACGAAATTCGTAAATTTTATAGAGCATTTAAACAACATTGTCCTGGAGGTGTAGTGACAACAAACAATCTCAGGCCAATTTACGCTAAATTATTTCCATTAGGAGATTCGAGAAAATATGCTCAGATTGTTTTTAATACATTCGACGAAAATAAAGACGGAGTAATTACCTTTAGCGATTTGCTCAATGGAATAGCGTCTATTGTGAAAGGAGACACTGATAAAAAACTTGCATGGATTTTCAGGTAGACAATAAATATATTTACAAGCATATTTGTTTCTATTTTCTAATTTAAATTACAAGAATAATTCAATAATCTGTCCAAATTTAAAATAAATAAAATTTAAACAATTATACATTTAAGTTATTCAATATTTAAACCATTCAAAATTAAAACCATTCAAAATTAAAAAGGTTCAAAATTTGAAACAGACCTAAAATGAAAACCACCCTTTTAAAAAAAGCTTTTTTAAAATATGCTTTGGTGTGTTATACAAAGTAATTGTTTAATGGTTTTTTTTTTTTTTTTATAAAAATGTAAACTTTGCTCGAAAACCCAATTGTATTGTGTAAAGGTATTGAAAACAAAGTTTCCTTATGAAAACTATTATCGTAGAAACTTGTGGAACAATTATTACAAGTGAACTTACTGTTTCTATCAGGTTGTACGATTTGAATGGCGATGGCCACATTACGCGTCATGAGATGATGACCATTGTAACTGCCATTTATGAAGTTGTAGAAAATACTCGATCGATTGACCGAGCTGTCGACAGACACGTGAATCGTATTTTCGAAAAAATGGATCTTGATAGGGATGGTATTATATCCAAGGAAGAGTTCATAACCAGCTGTAAAAACGTAGGAAAATTATTGTTTTTATCAAGTAGTAATAATAGGAATAATAGTAATAATAATAATAATAATAATAATAATAATAATAATAGTAATAATAATAATAGTAATAATAATAATAATAATAATTATAATAATTATAATAAAATAAGAAAAATAATAACAGCCGTAAATTTAGTGAATTTCCTCTTCTAAGAATGCTTTAAAAAACGATAGTCACAAAAAACAAAAATAAATTAATATTGTTTTCAGGACCAACTAATTTGTGACCAATTAACAATATTTGATGATATATGGTGGTAAGACTAGACTGCTCATTGCGACAGAAAAATAAATTAACAATTGTTCCCTGTATGTAAATAAAAGTTTATTTGTTTATGAAAAATTCTTCAATCGAAAACCTTATGAATTTAACTTTAAGAATTGAAGTATATTATCATTTAAAATTAATTTAAGTTGATTATTTATAATCTTAGTCTAAAAATTATAATCTAAGTTTAAAAATTATAATCTTTGTTTAAATCTTTGTTTAATAATTAAAATCTTTATTTAAAAATTAAAATCTTTGTTTAAAAATTAAAAGCTTTGTTTTACAATTATAATCCAAGTTTACTAATTATACTTTTTTATTATTTTATTAATATTAATATAATATTTATTATAATATTTTATTAATACTTTATTATTTTTTATTATTTTATTATTTTTTATTATTTATTATTTTTTATTATTTTATTATTTTTTATTATTTTATTAATTATCAACTTTTTATATTGATTGAAATCAGTTTAATTAAATGTAGAAAACTTTTTGAATACTGAAGTGATGTAAAGACCTTGATTTAATGAAAATCTAGGGAAAATCAATATATTTAAATCTTAATTAAAGATATCCGTGCAGTAAATTTAAAACACCATGAACTGCGGAAACATTCACTGCTTCCGATTGAAGGGTAAAAGAAAAATAAAATACCACCTACAGAGAAACAAATCAGTCGAAGGACAAGTGGAAGAAAGATTTGGAAAAACAGAATGAAGGTAAAGATTACATTTTTTTAATTTTTAAATAATGATAAAATATATTAACTACTGATAAAATAAAACAATGTTTCCCTATGAGAAAGCAAAACAATATAATTCTCTAAGATTTTAATAGTTATTTGGCCTATTTACTATTTTCTAATATTTTACTATTTCTTCAATTAAAAATTGCCATTAAAGGTTAGTAAACTTAAATTAGCACTAAAATAAAATATAAAAAATGTTTTTATTTCCGTTGTCGAAAATCTCACCTGAGACGTTGTTAAATCTCACCTGAGTCTTTTCTGCAAAATGTAAAATACACAGGCGAGGAAAAATGCAAAAGCAAGTGCTAATAGAGCCTTGTCAGTAATTTCTCGTCGACCGTATTTTCCTAAAAGTTTTCCTGATTGGACGATAACTTGTCTTTGATCTGCTAATTCTCTTTCAGTGTCTGTGACCTTTTCAGAAGAAGTAACTGGAATTGAAGACTCGTGTTGAAGAACATTTCTACATTTTTGAGGGATTTTTTAAAAAATAAGTTTGGTAAATAAATTGCAAAATTTACTTAGTGTTTCTAGAGTGTCGGCACTTCTTTGTGTTGTTTCGGCTAAGTGTCTTGAAATACTGGATAACTTATCAGTTAATTGAGAAGACGTATCCACGAGAACTTTTTTGTCTTTTCTTTTCCTTAAAAAACTCTGCTGCTCTTCTGATAATGCTAATAAGTCACCCCTGGACATTTTGTCGATGACACAAGAACTGACTATATTTGCTTTTCTGAATGCTTTCATTGTTGTGGATATCTGAGTTCTATAATTTTCTATTTCTAATTGCAACTCAGACTTTTTCTTCTCATTAAACTCTAATTCTGTTAAATTTGCAAGCCTGTCAATGCTAGACCTTAAAGCAGCGATTTTTGCTCTTCCTTCGGCATTTAATTCATTTAGAAACTCTAAAGGACCTGTGCATTGTTGTATATCCTGTGAAATAAAGAGTGCATGTTGTTTAATAAATACTTTACTAAAATTATTATAAAGTTATACTAATGTTAACTATGAACTCATTTTAAATCTAAATGCATAATTTATAAATCTAAACAAAATTTCACTGCTTTTATTTAAAATTAGTTTTTTTTAATTTTGATAAAATATATTGCCGCAATAAACTTAAATTACCTATTATAGATGTTTTTGATTTTTTAAATGTTGCTAATTAACCAAATGTTAGGTTAGAAAATGCTTATTTCTATATATATATATTGTTAGAAATATTAATTTTTAATATACCTGGATTAGGGCCGTCACTTCCAAATGATTTTTTACAATTTCCTGACGGATTCTTTCTACTTCATGCTTTTCTAAATCCATTATTTAAAAAATATGTTTCTAATTTTTGTGCAAACGTCACATGTCAAAATAACAATTGACAGCTATGGTAAGGTTAGGTTCAGCAACAGCTGTAACACGAAGTTAGTCGCTTTCTCCTACTCTTCCTATTACTTATACTGCTTACTTCATAGTTTTTAAATTTTGACAGTTCAGAGGATGTAGCTAATTTTTTAATTTTACTGGCGAAGAAATGTATCAAATTCTTCGTTCTAGTAAATCTGAAACACATTTACTTTCACGTCACTATGGGAACCAAAGGTATTTAGTGTCATTTAAAAAATCATTTTAAAATGTATTTAGTATATAAAGCTCTTTTTGACTTATGCAATTTGTTGGAAGGATTTATTTTTAAACATACTATTGCGTGTACTTTTTAATCTTAATTTAATATAGTATATAAAGAAAACAAATAAGTGTTAAATTAGAATATAAGATTTAGTTTTCATTCCCGAAGAAACGAATTCCTAAAATTCGTGTTCATAACCTTAAACATGTTTATGCTCCGAATTTTTCTTTCTTTTTTGTTACTACTTATTTATATAAAACTTTTTATTTTAAATTTATACAGTTTACTCTAGAGATAGACATTATTTCAGATTGAATAAATTATTAATTTGTAAAACAAATCCTTCAAATATTTAGTATGAATTCAATATATATTTATTGAAACTAAATTATTCTAAACGTTAAAATATTTCGTTTTATTTTGAAAGTTTTTGCGAAATGTTAATATTAATGGTTAATTAACTTTCAGGAAAAATCGCACACATTATGAAATTTTACAAATCCCAGAAACTTCTTCACAAAAGGAAATTCGAGAAGCTTTCATAAAACTCTCAAAAGAGGTAATAAAATTTAGTTTTTATGTTTATGTAATATAAAATGTGCATGCATATATTTTATTAAAAAAATAATTTGTTTAATTTACATTATGTCTTTGAAGTTTTATTCAATCAACTAAAATCATGAAAATTAAGAATTTATAGTACAGTAAACTTACGTATCATTCAGATGCACCCTGATGTAAAAGGAAAAAGTGGTCATGCTGAATTTGTTAAAATTAATGAAGCTTATAAAGTTTTAAGTAAAGAACATTCAAAACGTGGTTATGACATGAATTTAAAAAGTGGATATTCTACACGAGCTCCTTATTACAGTCCCTCATATACAGTTTATAGATCAAATCGACAACATGGAGGTTATGAATATTCGAATCGTTCTTCACACTTGTATGTAAAGTCGTAAACTAAATTAAGTTACCAATATTCATAATATCACATATTATACATTTAATTGTTTATATTAATTAACAGTACGAATACAAAGGAATGGGAAGAATATGTGAATTCTCAAGCTAATAGTTATTATTACGGCATAAGAGGAGTCAAGCGCTTAAAAAACATGTGGATTGTTTTTATATTAGTAACAGTAACAACAATTAGTTCCATTATCCAAATAATCGCTATTAACAAAAGAATATTAGACAACAGAGAGTTAAATACACTGAGAAGTAAAAAATATGAAGATGAACTTAATCGGATACGGAAAAATTCATTATCTAAAACAGAGGAAGAACGAATTGAAGATTTTATGGATAAAGTAAACAAGGAAGAAGAAACATCACGAAAGAAAGTAGATTAAAAGTGCAAAACAGTTTGATGAAACGAAGATTGACACCCAATGTTTATGTTTCGAAAATGGAATGAATAAAATAAATAAAACTATAAAATAGTAAACTTCAAAGAATGTTGTCAAAAAATGTGTAATCAATTTGTAAATACTGTTTTCAAAATGATAAAAATTATCGTTTGGTTTTTTAAAAATAAAAAAATGAATAAAAAAAATAAATTTAATTACAAGAGTGAATTTTAGAAAACTGTGTTATGCATATTAATTATTACTTTCTGAAAACCAGTACTTATTGAGTTAAATTGCCTCAATTGTTTTAATATGCGAGAATTAATTATTTATATTTATTGTTTCCTGAAGGAGGATGTTTTTAAAATCTAGAATAATTTAAATTCTACTTGATGAGCATTATTCTTGATGAGCATTAATTTTGTAGGCATTATTCTCGATAGGCATTATTCTTGATGGATGATATAAATTTTATGTAAATAAAGTTTAAAAGAAATTGAGTGTTAAAGAACATAAAATTTCAAACTCATTAAATATCTCATTCTGTATTGTTTAATTGATATTTTTAAATAAATATATATCTCTAATATAAATCAGTACAATTTTTCCATTCACTCATTTTATACAAAAACATCTGTTTAAATTGTGCATTTCAATGTCAATATAAAAATATTCGTATTTCGACACATTAAAATCGTAACGAAAGAAACTAATCTATCGAATCACATTTTGAATATTGAGCAAATTAAATATCGCCCTTATAATAGATATCATTAATCGGAATTGACGTTGTAGTTAATTTTCTAGAAGAAAAAATAATATACATAAATAATTAAGTATTTCAAAAAACATATGTTCTTAAATTTACAGTTTTTAAATATCATTACAGGTACGAAAATCAGTATCTAAGTACTAAAAATGTTTAAAATGAGTTTAAAAGAATTTTTAAAATAGTTGTTTTAAAGGATTTATAAACACTGCTTTTTCCTTTGAATATTTCGTGCTTTCAAATGTAGTACCATTATTCTAAATGATTTGTCTTTTATCTCTGTTTCTTTTTTTATTGAAGAGAAAGTTAAAAACGATATTTTTCACGATTTTTGAATTTTTTTGATGTAGGTTACTTCAGCATCATGAGGATGAGGAGGTGTAAAGATAGGATTTCCGACTTCATCTACGTAATCAGCATATTTGAGTTCATAAACCGGTTCGAAACCTAATCGCTGACACAATTTACCCGTTATCGCAGAAGAGCAATCGACACGTATCAAATCATAATTTCTAATTTTGCCAATTTCCCTGCAAAAATTAATACAAGTTAAATTTCAATTAACTCAATCAATTATATATTTAATATAATTATAAACTTTATATATTATTTATTCTTCCTATAAAATTAAACCTTTCGTTAAATTTGTTGGATTTTCAAAATCTTTTATTTAAGATTAGAATAATAGTATTAAAAGCTTTCGTTATAAGGTTAATAGAGATTATATTCTTTTTATTATAAAAAAGTTTATAATTATAATTATAATAATTATGTATTATAAATTAAACTTACATTGATTTCTCTATAAGCGATTTTGCAATCCCTTTACCTCTCCAATTGCTGTCAACAGAAATTATCCTAATTTCGAACACTTTTTGATTTGGGAATTTGGCAGGAATATTTGCGTGTTTGTCCACATGGTGAAGTAGTTTTAAAATCTTTTTAAACTTTGGATTTTTGCAATTCGTTATATAATCCGGCTCTTCTTTGCTCGGAGGACCCATAGTACCTACAAAAATTTATTAATAAAAAATGAGCACGCATTTAAAATCTCTCTAATTAGTGATAATCAAAATGGAGAATCGAAAATAAAATGAATTTAATTTGAAAAAATTTAGGACATAATTCGTGCGAATTGATTCTCTCGAAGTTAAAAAGTTCTCACAGTTAAAAAATATTTTCTAAACATGGTTATTATAGTGAATCGTTTTGAAACGATTTCAGATTGATTTTATATGATGTTAATTATTCTTGTCACATTTATCATCTAATCGGTGTTAATGTGTTAATAATTTGTTACTGGAATATATAAGCAGTAGTTATCTGATATAGCGGTCAAGAATTATTCACAAATCATTGATCAGTAAATGTACCACTTAATAAGCAATTAATGACTTTAAATTTAATTTAATTTCAACAATTTTTGTAATTCTACCTATTAAAAAAATTAGAAAAAAAAAGAAAATTTTAATTATTAAAAATAGAGAATATAATGTATTTTGTATATATTATTTTATATATTATATTATTTTTTTATATATTTATTATTATTTTTTTATGACCCGATTTTTCTAAATTTTTTATTAAAAATTTAAATTTAAGATTATACTCATAGGCATTATTTATTCATAAACATTATAAATGTATTTTCATAGTCATTATATTGATAGACAATTGTATCCAAAAATCGGAACTATTCTATTTTTTGAAAACAAAAATATAAACAATAACATTTTAGATTGCAAACACATTTTTAAATAATTACCGTTTAGAATGACACCTATGACTGAACCATTATTAGACACTGCCATTAAACTTAAATCTTCAGTCATGGCAGACAAACTGTAATCTTCTAATTCGTAGCACGTGCTATTTTCACCTTCCGGAATTAATTTAATTGTGTGATTTAGAGGCTCATCTCTAAAAAAAAATTTTCTTAAAAAATTTAAGACACGATCTCGATCTTCTTTCCTGACTCCTTCGATATGATAATCCATCCTGTGATCCAAATCGTCGGCAATGTCCGCCAACTGAAAATTAAATTTTGTTTTAAAAAAGACTATAATTTTCGCATTTACATAACTTTTAAAATTTCCAGAGATTTTAGTTTAGATTACTGTCACTTGTTTTTTTTAGAAAAAATTTAAAAAGAAACGGTTGTTAAGAAATGCTTACATAAAAAGCAAAATTTGTTGTTAAAAATATATTTATTTTATATCAAAGGAGAAAGTTTCTTCTTTGATTGTAATTAAAAACTGTTTAAACTTCCCGTGTATCTTATAATGTAATGGAACTAGAAATGAACCCAAACACGAACTCGAGTTCAAAATATGCGAATATAATTAGAATTTTCTGACCAATGGAACTCTTCGATAAACTTTCAGGGCAGAACAAATATAAACTTTTAATTAACAGTTTGATTCACGATTCTTAATGAATATTTCAAATCAATGATAAAAATCCAAGTTAAGATTAAATTGTAAAATTCGTCTCGTGTTAATAGAAATACATTTTTGTATGTTTTATTTATACACGTAAATATAATTATTATTTAAATGTAATAATAGTGAACAAATAAAAAAATGAAGAATAACTTAATGAATTAATAAATAACAAATGATCAACAAAATAATAAAGAAATAACAAATGATCAACAAAATAATAAAGAAATAACAAATATACAACAAAATAATAAAGAAACAATAAATAAACAAAATAATAAGGAATCAACAAATAAACATACAAATAGGGAACAAATAAAAAACAAACACAAACTAGATTGTATTAAATGCTCGTTTATAAAATATATTTATTTTTTTTTTGAAAATCTGTTTCATTGTCAATAGATATGAATGTCAGATATTCTTGAATAAAAAAATAACAATTTTCTTTTTTTTTTAATTTATTTCTCTGCGCATTATAGCAAGCTTCTTATCACCTACTGATAATAAAAACAAAATACCAAAATTACGTAATTTTAAAAGAAATGCTTTGAAAGTAAATGAAAATAAAACGATCGAAACTTACATTTGAAATTTGTTCTTTTTTTGTGAAAATTTTGTTTTTTGTTCTTATTTGTTTTCAAAAAAATTTGAAAAAATTTTTACATTTTTAACAAAATTAAAAAACTTTTCAAATAGTTGTTTAAAAAAAGAATTTTAATTTACGAGTCATTATAAAAAACTTTTCCTACTTGAAAAAGCGTTTTAATGTTTTAGAAAATTGTTCAATAAAAAACTACGCATTTGCTTTGTTTACACTATAAAATTTCAACTCTTTCAGAAACAAATTTGGCACGTGTTGAAACTTACAAAATAGTTGAAATTCAAATAACTTGAATTCATTAATAGGAAAATTTGCATACAAGTTATGTTTAGAGAATTACATAATAATTATGAATACTATTAGAATGACAAGATTGAATCAATAATTTTAAGCTCAGCTTTAAAAAACATTTTAATAATACGTGATTAAAATGACAACTCAGCTAATTTTAATAATAATTTTAATGTAATTATTTTAATTATTTTATAATTAGAAGTTGCCATTTTTAACTTTTTAATAAAACGTTACGAATTTTAATAAAAAATGTTCTCAATAAATTATTAGTATCGAGTACGTACAATAAATTGTGCATCATAAATTTACACTTTTGGCATGATTATATATTTTCTCCTTAATAAGACTATTATTGTGTCAGATTTATTGACATAGTTGCTGATTACGTCGTAGTAAAGTCATTTCTTTGCAGAATACAATTTATTTATTCTGTACTAGATTTCGCGATTCAGCATTTGATCAGATATTACAAATTCAAAGAAGAGAAAATAAAATTTACATTATGTATTTTATTAGTTTATCAAATTTTTATTTTGTTTAAATTCTAACGTTGTATCATCTCAATTTTGCAAAAGTAAATTTTCTTAATTTAGTAATTGTATCTAATATAGAAATTAATTATCTAATATTTTAATAGAAATTAAATAGTAATCATTTGTAAAATAAATTGTATTATTAATTTATTTTAAATTGTATTATTAATTTATTTTCAATTCATTATTAATTTATTTTTAATTTATTATTAAATTATTATTAATTTATTGTTAATTTATTATCAATTTATTATTAATTTATTGTTAATTTATTATCAATTTATTATTAATTTATTGTTAATGTATTGTTAATTTATTAAATACATAAAGGAATAGTATATATTTAACCCTTTAGGGTTGAAAACATTTGTTTTCAATCATATGCAGAAATTTTCATTCCACAAATCAAGATTTGAATAAATCAGTACTTTTGTTTAATATCTAAATTACAATTTTAATTAATTCGTTGCATTTTTAATGGACGAATAAATAAATGAACTAAAAGTAGAACAGAAAACTGTCCTTGATCATGATAAGTGATATTAAATTATATGAAGAAGTGTTTACAATTTTCAAACACGTAAAATACAAGAAAACAATGCGTCAATTAAAAAAGTTTTTTAATTTGTAACTGCCACTACTTAATAATTTACTAGGCGTTTTTTTTCAACATGTGTAGAATTTTAATTTTTTATGCATATCATTTTCAATAAAAATCAACTTGTAATCGCCTTTTCAGTACATTTGTTTTTTTGTTTTTTCTTTATAATCTTTATTTTTTTAAATGCGGTTCATCACATAATCTCATCACAATATTAATAGTCAATATTATTAATTGCTTGTATGACTATTTTTTTCTCCATGAATATACTTACAATTAGTATTTATTTTATGCAAATCGCATCTATTAAGAAGTGACACGCTGATTTTAAACTCTTCCGGTATTTTCAATTCATATTTTTTAACAATTCATTACGCAAATTAAACGGAGAAAATTTTTTTTTAACCATTCGAGCATCTGTTTGTTATATTTTTACGTTTTCCATGATTATTTTAAAAAAATACATTCATCTCGATACAATTGTGCAAAAAATAGAAGAAACCCAATTCTTATTTCGTTTATTTGGTAAATTCATTATAGCAATAATAAATTACCTAATTTAAGTTTGTCCCTGTATTATAATTATAAAATTGATGCCCAGTTAATGTTTCTTGAAAATATGTAAAAATGTAGGATAAATGGAAGTTAAATAGAAAGTATACAACTGATAAAATAATGTAAAAATTACAAAAAGTAACCAGTTTAGAAACGTTTAAAATTTCCTTTTTATTTGATAACATGAAATTCCATTCTTTTTTTTGTTTTTACCTTATTTTTATCTTTATCTTTTTAAGATTTTTTATTTTTATCCGTTTTTACCTTATTTTCGTCTTTATCTTTTTAAGATTTTTTATTTTTATCTATTTAATCATGAACTTTATTGCATGAATCAAAGGCTTAAAAATTTAAATTCTTTTAGACCTTTTTTAGATTATAATCTCAATAGTCAGTTGACGAACTTAAAATGTAAATAACTCTCGAATAAAATTCAAATAATGAAATGCAAATAACAAGTAATTTGCTATCAAATAAAAAATTGATAAATTCTTCACACAAAAACTAAACAAATTAAAATAGAAAATTGCGAAATAGAAAATTTGAAGATAAGCAATAGAAAAAACCAGCTATAAAAGAGAAAACTATATAAAAGAACACAGTATGTTAAAAATAAATGAATAAATAAAATAAAAAAATAAATTTCTAAAACACTGTTTTTAATGAAACACTTATCCCATTATAAATTAAACCCCTAATTAATTTCTTACCGTATATCTGGTCATTTTCGGTCCATCTTTTAAAAAGGTGGTTTTCGACCTTTCATTTTCCGATAAATTGATGTTTTTTAATTTAGTTGCTATTTTCGTTTCCATGGTTTCTGGTAAAAAATTACAAACTTGGAAGGCACTTCAATTAAATAATTAATAAAAATTATTTGTTCATGTACGAAAATGTATATTTCACTCGAATTAACTTAGGAACACCTTCTCTATTTATTAACGAATCAAAGTAAGAAACTGAAGTGATTACATTTGTATTGTAAATCACAATGCAACAAGTATTTGTCGATTTTTTTTTTACTGAACGACTTTTCTATATCGTCGTCGACGTGATAGTTTTACACTGAGCGTTCTGATAGGTCTTCGTCAAGCTTATAAAGGTTCCTACCAGCAAAAGCCGTTCTTTCAGGTTCAAGGATATCTTATTATTTTTTGACTTATCTGCGTTTTCTTATGGAATTTATATAACCAGAAAAATAAATTTTATTCGTCGACATTCAACACAAAAAGCTGTCGGATGTTATTTCAATTTTTTGTCTTAAATCGAATTATTCTTGTATAATTGCCCATTTTCAGAAGCTGAATTTATATTATGAAAATTTTTTATTAATAAATTAATAAGGTACACATAATTAATATCAGTTAAGAGTTTCTATTAATAATTTGTTTCTATGTTTTCAGATTTTTTTGAGAACAGTCATTCCTATTTTTGTAAAATTACACTTCTAGGCAATACAATCAGAATTACAAAAAAATCAGACCTCATTTTTTTATCAGGTTTCATTTTATTTTATCATCTTTTTTTTTATACAATCATACTTCTTTTTATACAATCATACTTCTTTTTATACAATCATACTTCTTTTTAAAAAATCTTTCAAATTATTACTAAATTAGAGTTCGATCAATAACTCGAAATTAATTAAATTCACATAAATATAAATTGATCAACATTTTGGTTAAAAAACAAGTGAATTATCGCACTAGGATTTTATAATTGATTGACAGATTTATTTATTCTACGTCTTATCAGTCTTTTGTATTAATTGTAATAAACAAATGATGATGAAAAAGGATTTAAGTTTATTACTTTTTATTTTTCTCTTTTTTTCCTTATTTTATGAATTTTTATGAATTGTTTTCCTTATTTTCATGAATTAGTACTGAATGAAATGCAAAAAACAGAATGCAAAAAGAATTTCAGGAACACAAGAATTTTCTAAACAATAATGTATATGATATTTTGATTTTTCATCTTACTATTTAAATGTATATTATAGTTTTATTAAAACATAAAATATATTATTATATATTTATTTATTTATTAATAAAAAAGTTTCTGGGCTATTACGCGAATTAAAATATTTTCCCCTGTATACTATTTTTCCTTTCTAAGTAAAAAAATTTAAATAGCGTATTTCATTTTTTAAAGCACTGTTAATGTTTTTAATGTTCAAAAAAGGGTAAAAACGAGTTTAAACAGCACGAGAAGACAAACGAATCCAGACTGGGGATTGTTGGAATAAAGTAGGTTAAATTAAGTTTGTTTATGTATATCTGCCTTGACACTTTTCTCGCGTTTCGTCTTGAATAATGAGATATGTGTTACGACTAATCAGCAGGAAAAAAGTTACGAATTTTTCATAATAAATGAATTACTTAAAAGTCAAGAAAACGATTCATATGATTCAGAGTTTATCTACATTCCCTCTGTTTGTGCAAATAAACAATAATGAAAGAGATTTTTTAAAACAAATCTTGAATTTACTTAAACTTCCGAAAAAAGAATAATAAAAAAATAATAAAAAGTATTATTGAAGTTTATTTACAAAACAATAATAAAAACACGGAACGTAATTAAATAAAATTTTAATTAATTAAAGTAAAAATTTAATTAATGACAATAAAATACTTCTTCGATTATTTTGGTATTCTCCTTTGAACTTCAGATCTAAAAATTGTATGCACTCAAAAATGCTATTCAAAAATGCTATTCAAAAAATGTATTAATTCTTCAATACCAAGTTATGAAAAATTAAAAGGCTTTGTTAAAATAAAAATTAAAACTAAAAGGATTTTTAACGTAATTTCTTTGATAATTTTTTGTTTTCAAGTTGACAAGCGATGATTGAAAAGTTGACATAATAAAATTACATAATACTTTTTATTAAAATGAAAATAAATAATTATAAATGAAGCTGTAATTAAAAATGTACTTTGCTCCACTATTTTTCTGTGACAGTGGCTAATAAAAACAATATTATTAATCTTTTATTCATACAATTTACAAATGTCTATATATGAACAAATTACAAGTGTACGTAAAGTACTTTATCCTACATTATATTTCATTGAAAGAGGGATCTATGGCCTAGATTAAAATTGATACTACGTAACATTTGCAAACCAGTTATTTGCAATAAAAGACACTTGCATATTGAAATTCATAACTTTTTGACTTTATAGTTAGTCAAAGTTACAATGATAAAAAATATCTTCAACGCGAAGAAAAGCGTTATTTGAAGTTAACAGGTAACATAATATATTTGACTAAATAAAAGAAGATTATTATTAACAATCAAACAGAAAGTCTCAATTTTCATTAAAAATTTTAATTAAAATAAAATATTTTAATTTTAAACAATAATTTAAAAATCGACACGATTACACGGTTTCCTCTATGGGAAAGAAAAAATAATTTAAAAAATGATCATAAGCAATAGGTATTTTTAAAAATAATTGGAGAATCGGTTATAAATAATAATAAATGTTATTAACGTATTAATAAATGTTATAAATACAATAAATGTTATAAATACAATAAATGTTATAAATATAATAAATGTTATGCTATTATAAAATAATAAACATCAACAAAATAATTGAAATATAATTTTTAAAAAGTAAACATTGAAAGAATTGTAAATATGAATATAATTTTAAAAATTGTAATTATGAATATAATTTTTGAAAATTGTAATTATGAATATAATTTTTAAAAATTGTAATTATGAACATAATTTTAAAAATTGTAATTATGAATATAATTTTAAAAAAGTAAAATTAAAAATATATAATTTTCATTGTAAGTTACATTCAATCTTACAAGTGCCGTTTAATCAACATTTATATTGATTGTTATAAAATACAATATTCACAAATAATTAGTTTCTTTTTTATTAAGGCAGCAATTCCATATTTTCTTTTTCTTTCATGCTTAACGCACCCGATACATTAGATTTAAATTAAAAAGAAATTGTAATTAAAATTGCTGTTAAAATTAAATGTTATCAAAATTACCGTCAAGAAGAAATGTAATAAAAAAATTTCTGTTAAAATGAAATGCGATCAAAATTGTTATTAAAACGGCATGAAATAAAAATTGCTGCTAAAATGAAATGTTATCAAAATTGACGTTAAAATAACAAGTAATCAAAATTGCTGCTAAAACGAAATATAATCAAAAATGCTTTTAAAATGAAATATAATCAAAATTGCTTTTAAAATCACATGTAATTAAAATTGCTAATAAAATGAATTGTAATTTAAATTGCTGTTAAAATGACATGTAATTATAATTGTTAATAAAATGAACTGTAATTTAAATTGTATTTTACTTTATGACATAAAAAAAAGCAGAATTTGCATTCTCCTTTACATTACTCTGTAATTTGTTGCATCGGTCTGATTTAATCGAATCAGATCTGAAATCATTTAATCATTGCTTTAACATTAGCTTTGCTAATAATATAAATGTTCGTATAAGTATATAATTATATATATATTATCAGCAGGTCATTTACTCATGTTCCGCGTGATGTCGAATCGGCATAATCACAGGAGAATGTTTTAAATAGTCAGGGGAATGTCCTCCATTATTCTCTGTGAAGGTTAATCGTGATCGATGCGATCATTCGTATATTCAATCGAAAGAATAAAACATCTTTAATAGTCACCCATGATCCCATAAAAATCTATTGTTCCAATGGGACTAATATTATTTATAAAAGCGATCAACTTGTTTTGCATCTAACAAATTTATGATCTCTACCACTCAGCCTCAATTAATTCGTCTGTTCTAAATCGCCATACCCCTTTCCAAACGAATTTTTGATTCTTTTTCCCAAAAACAAATTGCCCAATTAGATTAATACAAAAACAATTTTTGGGACTTTTTCATTTATCTTTTGTTTTCAATTTTGTCCTAAAATTCATTTTCAGCTTATCATTTTACACTTCTTTCTTTTCTTTATTTTCTTCATTTTCTTTCTTTATTTATCACTTTACATTTCTTTACATTTCTTTACATTTCTTTATTTTCTTTCTTTTCTTTATTCTCTTTCTTTCTTTTCTTTCTTTTCTTTCTTTTCTTTCTTTTCTTTCTTTTCTTTCTTTTCTTTCTTTTCTTTCTTTCTTTCTTTTCTTTCTTTCCTTTCTTTTCTTTCTTTACTTTCTTTTCTTTCTTTTCTTTCTTTATTTATCATTTTACATTTCTTTATTTTCTCTATTTTCTTAGATGAAAAAAATGAGTCGAATCTAGTGGATTAAATTGTAATCTGGAATTAGAATATCATTTTTTTATGATTGTAAAAAATTGTCTAATCATGAAATCAATAAATTGCTACCTGGATATTTTATGATCATAATATATCATCGCATTGTTCTGTATAATCCTTGAGAATTGTAAACGTCAATTGACGATGTATATAACATTATTCTTTAGCGCGTATGCTTAAGACGTACCTTTATGTGTAAAAATAATCTTTATTATGCAAATTAATTTTTCTGAAAAGAAACAAACAAAAATGAATAGAAGGCAAGATTTTGTTCAATATTCTTCAACACACATACTAATCACTCATATTAATATTTCATATTATTAATTCATATTAATCAAAACTAAATTTGTTGTATACTGAATCTATTTTACATTAAATATTTATCTAATAAACTTCATAACTTGAGTCTTTTGGTACAAGTTTTTTAATTTATTTATTTAATTCATATTTAATATTTATTTAATGTTCAAATTATTTTCTGATTAATCAAAGGATGTTATGTGATGTTTCTCAGCATTTAAACATTCTCCAAATTGTTTTTTAAAGAACTCTTATTTTTTAACCATTATTTTATTATTACAGAAAGATACATTAAATGCACGATTATTATGTATTTACTGCTTATTAGTTATTTACATTCTCATCTATAATTAGAAGGAATTATTTGAATACAACTTTATTAGTATTGGTAGTTTTTCCATCAAGTTTACAAAAATGTCTTTATCATAATTAATTCATACTCTACTAGATTTAGCAATTTGTATACACTAATGTGAAAACAATGTGATATAAAATGATACAACTTGTTTTATCATCAGACGTTATATATCACAAAACACCGGTTTATGCAATCTTCGCGATGGTGAGGACCGATAAACAAAATACTATAGAATTGCTAGAAAAGCCGGATCTGCGCTTCATTAAAATAATAGTTTATTTTATTCCTCAATTTTAAGAAGTGACGACGAACTGTTTCACTTCCTGCTCAAGTGAGAAAAAAACTACTGGTTACATAAGCTACTTCAATTGCCCAAAAGGAACCATAATAATATTCCATACAAGTTTTTTTAATCTTCATAAAACCTTGATGTGAATCATAGCACTTTTAGAATGGATTTCAATATCAAATGACAAGGTCTTTTATGTAAAGAAAACATTATTATTGATACATAATAAATCAAATGAATTGCAATAATCGAGATATTAATTATGCTCTTTTTTCTATAAAGTATTTTTGTATTTAATATTTTCCTTACTCCAATTCTGATCATTTCTCTTTAGAATCTTTTATTTCCCTCGAATTCTTAATAATTCATTTCTTTTTTTCTTTTTCTTTTTCTTGTTTTTGTATTTTTTTTTTATTCCCGTTATTTCTATACTATCCTCTTGATTTTTGCTTCCTTATAGAGGAAGCATTATTTTATAGATTCCCCTTATTGATTATGTTCCCTTTATTGTTTTTATTCCATTTATTGTTTCCCATTAATTTCTATTGCCATTATTCTTCTATTGCCATTATTTTTTCTATTCACTCTATTTTGTTATTCCCTTTATTTTTCTATTCTCTCTATTTTTTCTATTCCCTTATGTCCCTCAATTTTAATAAATTTTTGTATTTCCCTTTTTGTTAAAATTGCCCTCTTTATTCGCTGCCGTTTTTTCTATTAATTTGTTTCCTCTCTCTTTATTGTTAAAATTGAAAACAATTTTGCTAATAAAAATATCATGATAATTTCTTTGATATTAAACACCTGACAATAATCATAAATAAAGATTTGTCATCAAATGCAATAAAAAATTGAAATACGTGAGACAGCTAGTATTTTTTCAGAAAGAGAGGCTCGTCTAGAGTAATTATTCTACAGAGGTAGGTAAAACGATCTTGAATGGTTGATAGAAATAAAAGGCGGGGCAATTCAACAAATTAATAACCAATGGAGAATTGACTATAGACTAGACAATTATTTAAATAATCAAGAAATTATTAAGTAGGTGGTATACGTCACAAACAGTTAATTATTCTCGATCACCTTGCATCGATAAAAAGATTAGCCACTTTTTAATCTGTATGAAAATGATTTGACTTAAAAAAAAAAAACAAAAACAACACAAAACTGTTATTAAAATCTCAAGAAACGTTATTCTATCCAGGAAGCTGGAATAATCTTAGTTCAAATATCCATTATTTTGTCAAAACTGGTTTCCGATTTCGGTTTCAATTTTCGGTACTTTATAAGGTTTCAGGTTTATCCCTCCTAATGCTTTCGATGCAGAGTTTTTTATTTTAAAAAAAGGTATGAAATATCGAAAAAGTATTCTGTAAGAGTTCTTTTAAGGATTAATTTTTTGTAATTTTATATAAAGAAAAAAGTATATTTGAATTATCGAACATTGTTTGTGAATTGTAAAAAATTGTAATTGTAATTGTGATTGTAATTGTAATTTTAATAATGAAGAGAATAATTTCAATTATTAAGGAGGAAGAATTACATTGAAGTAATGAAAAGAACTACTTACATTGAAGTAACGAAAAGAAATACTTACATTAAAGTAATCAAAAGGAATACTTACATTAAAGTAATCCAAAGCAATACTTACATTAAAGTAATCAAAAGGAATACTTACATTAAAGTAATCAAAAGGAATACTTAAATTAAAGTAATCCAAAGCAATTCTTTCTGAATAAATTAAGGCACTGATATTTTATCAAAAGTTACTTCTTGACCAGAAGATAAAATGAACAGAGAATCTATTCTCTTATCAAATAGATATTTTTTTATCTATCGGTTGTAACCAATGAAACAAAAAATTCGAATTCATGGAAATTGTTTTTCGTCTAATTTTTAATATTTTCGTTAGTCATAGATATTTTCATATTTTCCGTTAAAAGACAAACTTTTTAATAGAAAAATAATTTTAAATATTAATCATTTTAATTTTTTTTTAAATATCATTTTTAAATATTACTATCTATCGTTTTATCTATTATTATACATAAGTTATTACCTATCGTTATTAATTCATACAAGAAATTTAAAGAATAGAATACGATTCATTTGTGCTTTTCAAAAGATATTTATATCTTTAATTTAAATAACAAATCACTGAGTCCAGTATTAAAGCTCTGCATTAAACAATTAATGCAAACGCTTTGAGTGAAACACTTCTCAAATTGTAATTGGCAGTGATAAACGATCTTTTATGGTCCACATTTCCCCAGTGACTCATTTATTCGCATTTTTGCATTAATTTGAACAAGGACTGAAAGCTTTTTCAGACTAAATATACGAAAACAAATGTACTACACAAAAGTACTCGAATTTTCAAAAAAGTTTAAAAATAAAGGGATTCAGAATAAAAAAAGGAAATAATAATAAAAGGAAATAATAAAAAAATGAAATAATAAAAAAAGGAAATAATAAAAAAAGGAAATAATAAAAAAGGGAAAGAAAAAGAAAGGAAATAATAAAAAAAGGAAATAATAAAAAAGGGAAAGAATAAAGAAAGGAAATAGTAAAAAAAGGAAATAATAAAAAAGGGAAAAATAAAAAAGGAACGTAAAACGGAAAGAATGCAAACAAAAATTAAAATAAACGCCAAAAAACAATAAATTGATGAAAAAAATGAATAAATAAGAGTACAAGAAATAAAAGAGTCAGTCCAAAGAAATTAATGAACCAAAGTTAATAACAGCAGAAAACAAAAATAAACATTAAGAAGAAACTGAAAAGAATCTAGGAAGCAGAATGTAAATTACAAATCGCAGTTTGGAGAAATTTACCTAACATTTGTTGAAGAGTTGTTTGTTATTTTTGTCAAAAAAGGGTCACATTTGATTGTCCGTCTAACGACACTGTTTGATATTGCACTGACTGTATGAAGCTGTGATAAAACATAAAGAGGGCCAACACTAAATGCATAATATATCCCTTTTATGAGCACCTATGGAATTGATGCCCACCTCTATTTTTCCATTAAATCTGATTAGGAAGCAGCCTTTATACGCGGTTATTGATCAGACCGATATATCACACTATATCCGATGAAGAATTAAGAACAGTACCTCTTTAATTCGATACTTTTCAATTCTAATAAAAAGTAAAATTGTCTTTTCAAATCAAGAAATTTAAATGACACTAAATGTACCATACCAGTAAACAAAAAATTTATATCACGGTCCAAATAATGTGTCATTATCATTTTCAACAAAATTTTGTATTTTTAATATAATTTTTTTTTCATGTATAAATATTTTTTTATGATTCGTTAAAACCGAATTTTAAAAATTTGCAAAAACAGATTGAAGAAAATCTTTGTCAGCCAGTTATGAAAAAAATAAAAAAATAAATAAGGTTTCGTTTCGAACTTAAGTTTCACTTGAAATAAGGTTTCGTTGGTTACAAATGGAAAAATTAATTAAATATTATTGGACAATTACAAATAGAAAAAAAAGTTGAATAATAAAAATAGAATTCTTTGTCATTTTAATCAGATTGAACTTTTCGTAGTCAACAGTACTTTTTATTGTACTTTTTATTGTACTTTTTATTGTACTTTTTATTGTACTTTTTATTGTACTTTTTATTGTACTTTTTACTGCACTTTTTACTCTACTTTGAATACAATTTTTAATTATTAACGAAATTTTATTTAGTTCGTTGGACGTTCGATTTTCGGAAAACCCAATTTCCAAGTGTCAAAGTTTAAATTTGTATTTATAAAATAATATTAATTGATTCTTAACCTTATTTATAACTCTATTACTATATTTCCAGTTATTTCAAGATATTTCAATACTTCTTAATCAAAACGGTATTAATGTGGTAAATAATTCTACTGAGTATTCTTTGTATATAATTTTATTGATAATTATAGTACGTGATCAATTATTCTATCTATATATTGAGTAGCACCTGCTGTGAGCCATCAACGTCATTAATTGATTCACTTACTATCACGGTAGGTAATTTCCCTTAATATGGTGACAGTGTAGATACGCATAACTGTTATTTCAATTATTCTTCATCTAGCAGAGTTACACTCTTTTTATTTGCTATTAAATTCCGTACTGTTCGATTTTTCTAATTTTAAATTTTCTTTTAGAACTTTTTTAGAATATTATTTTTGTTTTCAAAACCATTTTCAAAATAATAATTTAAAAATTGGCAAAAAATGTCGGCTTATTGATTCTTCTAGAAAGTAACTTTTTGATTTTAAAACCTGACTTTTATCATTCTATAATTTATTTTACTGTCTAGATTTTTTCAGTCCAGTTTATTCGTTGTTTATTACTATTTATTAAACAGTTAGTAATCTAATTGATTAATTTGTAAAGTAAATGCCTAGTTTATAAAATATTATTAGTTTATAAAATATTATTCATTTATAAAATAATTTATTCATTTATAAGGTGATTGATTTGATTATAAACTAATTGATTAGATTATAAATTAATTGATTAGATTATAAACTAATTGATTAGATTATAAACTAATTGATTAGATTATAAAGTAATTGATTAGATTATAATGAAGTAATTGATTAGTTTATAAATTAAATAATTATTTTACTAATTAATGAATAAAATAATCGATTAATTTATAAACTAATTGAGTAATTTATTATTAAAATGCTTAATTTATAAACTAATTTATTAAACCACTTCCTGCAACCTTGGATATCCCTTATGAAACGTTTGACTACAAATTATCCTGTTTTCTATTATCAAGCAGCAAATGGCAGATATAGAAAAAATCTGCAAACGTAGCACTTCGCTATTAAATATATATATATGTGCAGAATGATTAATTGTTAATAATTAAACTCAAACATTGTAGTTACAGTGACATAAATAATCTCAGACATTTTCAGTTCTGTATAGTAAGCATTCATTTGCATTTCTTTGTATTTATATCTAGCCTACTGATACGAATATAAGTTTATAATTTCAAAACTTCCATTTAAAAAAAAAATAAAATAAAAGAGAAACACGTTAAAAATCTAAACTGGTTTATAGAAAATACAAAAAACTTAAATTAGAAATATCGCAATTCATATGTATAAATTACATTCAAAAGCAAAAACTAATTTTTTTATCAAAATGACTGTATATTTATCAATTTGACTATATTAATTTCATTTGGATTATTTTGTAATTTTTATTTCAGTCCTTTTTTCGTTTTGATTGAAATGGCTTTACCATTTTTAGACAATTCTTTATAAGTTTGAAGAATGAGTATAAAATTAACAATGAATTTTTTTTATTCACCTAGATACTTTCTTTTTGCATTATTAAAAATTCCTTATCACTCTATATTCATTTACAAAAGGGGCGGGACAAGGTTAACTACAATTGCATTATAATTACGTACCTATTAGTAAGATTGCTCCTCTGCATCCCACGCTTTTTGTTAATCATAGGTATTGTTAACATTGAATCGATGCTCAATTTTTTAATATGCAGTCAATTATTGCCTCATTCTGGTCACCTTTGTTGATTTCCTGATTTATGAGCTCTTTCAGCGGCTTGTGACGTTTTTCATCGTCAGCGACGAGAAATATTTACCTCCACATCTTAAAAAAGAAAAATTATTAATGCAAAGAAACTGAGAATTAATTTTCGAAAATATTGTTTTTTAATTACTATTATTGAATATATGTTTAGTTGACAAACTACAAAAATCCAATCTGATTAAAAATTTGTTAGAAATCAGTACAGACGTGAAAAAATTTAAACTTTAATTTTTGTTGATTAATTTATAAACGAATTAATTTATTTGTGACTTAGTTCATTTGCGAATTAATTTATTTGAGCATTAGTTAATTTATTTTCAATTTATTTAACTTAAGTTCCAACTTATTTATGAATTAATCGTATTGTGGATTAATACATTTTCAAATTATTTTAACTACTCGTGTTTTCATGCAGTTTCTTTTGTCAACTGCAATTTTGAAAGGAAAACATATCTCTTGCAAAATTTCAATAAAGTAAAGCTGGAATTTAATATTATTTGAGTTAATAGCCTTAAAAACAGGTATTATACCATGAAACTCTGAAAACCGATAATCAATATTACCTTTTGGCTTAACTAGAAGATATAATATTTCTAAACTAAATCTCATTTATTAGCAACAGATCCGTCGGTCATGGATGACTACTTCTTTCCTAATTGTGTCTAAGAGATCTAATTTCAAATACAAATCCTGTTACGAAGAAGAAATATTGATACTACAATTTTTCAAGTTTCAAAAATTCACATGAGATTATCATAAAATAAAAGTAAAAAACAATTTGAAATTAAATTCGTATCAAAATAAAAATTGCACTTCTTGAATTGACAAACAAAAATTAAGTTTTACAATAGCTTTTTTTGCTTTTTGACTCCTGCTAACAATTTTTTATACACGGAAAAAATTAATTCATTGAAGTTACAGAATATTGTACCAAAAAGAAAGACAAATTCGCAAAACTATGAAAAACGATCTTAATTCATTTTAAAAAATTAAATATTAAACATTAAACAAAGGTTACAAAAGATAACAAAGATGATTAAAAGTTCTAAAGCAGTTTCTCACTAGAAAAGTAAATTGAAGAACCCGCTACATGGGATGTTAGTCCTCTATGTTGACGATAGATAGAACTAGCGAACGGAGACCGGAGAATGAGAGAATTTAATTCATTCGCCTACATTGAGTGCCATAAATACAAGTAGAATTGCTCGCCCACTGTTTACAACTCTATTAACTTTTTAAAATTATGATGTGATATAACTTTAAGCGTAATTAGCTGTACTCGATGTGTACTCCAAAATGTGCTTTTCCTAAATGTGGCCATAAATAAAAACATAAATTACAAGAAACACAATTAATTTGTGATCTATTTTATCTTTAGATTGTATTTTAACTGAGAATGGCAACTGTCAAAGTGACAGAGCAAAAAGTTATTCTTTGTGGTGAATACGGCGTGGGAAAAACCTCCATTTTTAGGAGATTTGCTAATAATTCGTTTGTAAACAACAGTGACAGAAAATCCACTCTTGGAATTGACAATATTGACAAAGAGTATGTTGTTGATGACAGACGAATACGAGTAAGTCTAATTAACAGACAAAAAATACAAAAATTAATCATTATAATCAATTTAATTGTCTATCTTCCCTAATTTGTTATTTTTTAGAAAAGATTTTTCTAAACTTTTAAGTAATGAATTAAATTTATAATTCTACATTCTTTATTTTAAATATTTGTTAAACAATTGAATAATAATTATTTGTACACAAAAAATAATAATTCTTTTTTGTTAACAGTTTTTGATAATTTATTGCTCGTTTTTTGTTGCTCTATTGGTTATAGTGAATTCTAATAGCAGTTCTTGATTTTAAGATCTGTAAATTTAACAAGTAAATTTTATTTTAAGTAAATTTTGTATTAATTATAATTTACAAACAATTTTTCTTTCATACCTATTTTGAATTTTACAGCTGCAATTATGGGACACAGGTGGCATGGAGAGAGTAGCATCGGTCACATCCAGTTATTACAAATTTGCAGAAGCTGCTATTTTAGTGTTTGCGTTAGATAATGCCACCTCGTTTCATCTTCTCTCACAACATCTGCTTGACATAGTGACCTACGCTGAAAATGCGAAGATATTTCTTTGCGGAAATAAAAGCGATCTAGAGGGTGGAAATCCACAAGTTACGGATGCTGAAATGGAACAATTTTGGTAATTTTGATTTAAAAAAATATAACAAGCATAAAAGTCTTTTTACATTTAAGTTTGTATTTCGCCATTGCGAGAAATCCATAAAATATACAACTCAACTCCAAACTTTAGAGCTATTACCTTAAATATCTACAAATATATACATTTAAAGGCAATATAATAAAAATCAGTTATTCCAATACATTTTTGCTAAATATACTTAATCAAGTTTAAATAGTGCATGTAAGAGAATAAAAATTTCATTACGTTACTTCAATAAGCTTTTACTGAAATAAAATAATGAAAATTAAACATATCCAGGATATGCGTATCAAGATTTTAAATTTTTGAATATATTTTTTCAATCAAATAAATTTGACTTGGTTCTGAATTCTAATTTTGAGATTTAAATATTTTCGTGCTATTAAATATAAAGTCATCCAATTTGATAATCATTCAGTTTGATAATCATTCAGTTCGATAATCATTCAGTTTGATTATCATTCAATTTGATCATCATTTAGTTTGATCATCATTCACTTGAAAAATAAGTAAAATACTTGAATAACAAAAGAAAATTACAACAAAACTGATTGAAAAGTAGAATAATTCGCTACGAAACAAATCAAATTCAATTTTAATTCGAATCAGCACATCTCTGGTAAAAAATAAGATCTATGTATCTTCACATTACGTTTCTATAAAGAAATTAATTAAACGGTTTACCTTAATTAATGTCGACTAACTGTTAATAAACCTTTTCAGTGAACAATGCCACAATTTAATCTCAGGAACATATAAAACGTCATGTAAATCAGGATTGGGTATAAATGAAATGTTCGAAGAAATTGCACAGCATCTAGTGGAAGCTAATCGATCTCGAATGGACCTTCATGACATGGATAAGGACCACTTTAAAATTTCTTACGCTGATGAGGCTACTGAACCATCTTGTTTATGTTAAGGCTACTCTTTCTTTTGGTACTAGCTTCTTTGCTCAAATGCTTATATCAACACAGAAAACACAAACAAAAGGTGCAGTGATAAAACTTTAACTCAATTCAAAAAAGTCTTTAAACAGAGTACTACTCAAGTACACAGATCTTCGTAAGTTTTCCTAAAAATATGTGAGAATATAAGACGTGAGTGGCCGGCTCATGAGTGTTAAAACAAAAACGATGTTCCTTTCGATCGGTTGTGCTTGATCTTATTTTGATATAAACGACTGCTTTTTATTACATATTTGTAAATCTTATTTCTCAGGTGCATTAGTGCTGAGTCCACTTAATCGTCTTCAGGTCAATGCCGTCCTCAATCATTTCCCACAAGGGGCTGGAACAAAAAATTCAAAATGAGCTTTTTAGAGATTTAACGAACATTGCTTCTTCATTGTACATATCACTATTAACTTTAGTTTCAAGTCAACATAGAAATAAATTTCACATTTAAAAAGCTAGATTAATTTTCACATTTTTATAACAATTTGAAAATCGTTTTATAATTGTAAATTTGCATTTAAATATTGAACGTAATAGACTAAAATTGGTATTTTTATTAAACGGAAATTTCATTACGAGAAAATAGATTTAAATTTATAGAGAAAAGATTTAAATTTGTAGAGAAAATATTTAAATTTGGAGAAAAATTAGATTTAAAAAGTTAGTTTTAAATTGTGATTAAATTATAAATTAAATTCTCAAATGGAATTGATAATCTGGATAAAATTTATACTTTAAAAAATTGTAGTATCGCTTAATAAACATGAAATTTGTAATCAAACGAGAGTTATACGAAATTCTTTTTTTTTTTTAAATAAATGTTTTATGAAGTATTAAAAAACAAAACCTCATTGATCTCAAACGCTTCACTTGGAATATCGTTTTTTCCGCTGTATAATCAACTTCCTCCACAGTGGTGAATCTTCCAATTCCAAATCTAAAGAACAAGAGAATTAAATTTAGCATCTATACAAAAATTGTTTGAATAGTTTATTTAAACTTTGCAGCTTTACTTAATTTCAGGATTGGCATAGAATCTAAAAAACTGAAATCATTCATTTTTGTGAAACTTCTATTAAATTACACATTTCTGATGTTCACAGTAACTTTAACTTTAGGTTGAAAACCAAATTTACTAGAAAGAATAATAAATAGAAAGAATAATAAATATAAAAAATAATAAATAGAAAGAATATAAAATGGAAGGAATATAAAATAGAAAGAATAAAAAATATTATAGAAATACTATTTACAAAGAATACAAAATATCTGCGAATATCAAATAATGCTCTAATAAATATAGTAGTCTAAAATTTCAATTTTAGAAAATTCTTTCCTAAATATCTCGTTTATCTAAAATACGTTTGATTTTGAAAAGAAATGAGAACCTTATACTGGAATGCGCAAGATCTTCTGAAGCTCCAATCGCTCGAAGGACGTAACTAGGTTCCAAACTCGCACTGGTGCATGCTGATCCACTACTCAAAGCAACATCTTTTAAAGCCATCAGCAATGATTCTCCTTCCACGCAGGCAAATGAGAGATTTACGCATCCTGGATACCATGCAACTGGATCTCCATTTCGCACCACATGCGTTAGATTTGCAGTTATCGTGTCAAGTAGTCGATTTGCGAGGCAAGTTATGTATTTGTGATCATACTAAACAAAAAGTTTATTAAGCTTCTGATTAGAGAAAATCACATTAAAAAAGGAAAATGGATTTGAATATTTCGTACCTCCATTTCACTTTGTGCAAGTTCACAAGCAGCTCCCAAACCAACTGCCAAAGGAGCTGGAACCGTGCCACTTCTCATTCCTCTTTCTTGACCTCCGCCACTTTGAAGAGGTTCCACTCTTACTCTGGGTCTTCTTCTGACATATAAAGCTCCTACTCCTGTTTGCAAAACATTTATTTATTTTTTATTAAATTATTAAATGAACAATTTTTAATTTTTCTTTTAAAATTAAATGAACTACTTAGAAAAATAAAATTTCGATTAAACTACCTTTAGGTCCGTAAACTTTGTGACCACTTATAGACAACAGATCGATATTCATTTCGTTAACATCAATGGGGATTTTTCCGATTGCTTGAGCGGCATCTGTATGAAAGAATACTTTGTTTTTCCTGTAAATTAATTTTGCTTTATGAAATTACGTATTGAAAATGAAACATGTATTGTGTACGAAATGTATAGTAAAGTTTTACTTGCCTGCAAAGCGCTCCTATTTCGGCAATGGGTTGTTCAACTCCAATTTCATTATTAACAGTCATAACCGAAACCAAAGAAGTATTTGGCGTGATTGCTTTTTCTAATTCTTCAAGATCAATAAGACCATTTGGTAGAACTGGTAAATAAGTCACTTCGAATCCTTCCCCTTGTAAAGCTCTGCATGAATCCAGAACACATTTATGTTCCTGTTAACGAAAAAGTAATTTGTTTTTTAATAATCAGAAGCATCATAATAATGAAATAAGTGAAGAAAATGAAGATTACAAATAAATAAAACATTAAAATAAATAAAACATTGAAATAAAAAAACATAAATTAAGCATATAAATTAAAAGGACATAAGAAAGATTTAGGTTCATTTAAATTCGAAATATAATTTACTGTACGGATATAAGAATGTTGAACGAGAACGTTTTCTTACGGTTTGGGTAGTTATAATATGCTTCTTCTTTGATTTATAAAATCTAGCAACTCCTTTAATCGCTATATTGTTGCATTCAGTAGCACCTGACGTGAAAATTATTTCCTTCTTATCAGCACAAATCAAATCAGCAATTTGCTAAAAAAGTAAATTATAAAAGTAAAACAATAAATGTACAACAAAAATTTTACGTTTTTTGAAAATTTATATTAGTAATACTAACTTGACGAGCAAGTTCAACAGCAGATTCAGTTTCCCACCCGTACATGTGAGTCCTTGAATGCGGATTGCCATGTAAACTTACTAAGTATGGTAACATTTTGTCCAGTACACGCGGATCCTGTAAACAATAAAATTGTAAATATTTTATTCAAGTATAAGAAAGTTTATTGGCCGTTTATTTTAAGCCTGGTTTGTATAATATGCCTTTAATTATAGGTCATTAATTATCCATATTACTAATAAAATTGTTATATTACTAATAAAACTATTATATTACTAATGAAAATATTATACTACTAATAAAACTATGAACAATATGAGTAATTAAAACTATGTATATTTATTCATTATTTCAATTTTTAATTCGAGTGACTTAAACAGTCAAAAAACATTTTTCAAAAATAATATACCATTGGAGTGGTAGCTTGAGCATCCAAATAAAGTGCACGACCTTCTAATGGGCCCTTCTTGTATTCTTCTGTTATTGGAGCTAAAAAACAATTTATTTTTTAAAACGAATGCAAGACTTTCTAGTTGTGTTGATTTAGTTGAAAAAATCAATAATCTTCTCACAATGAGGGAGTTGTTAAAAAAGAATACAAAAAGAAAATATGATTAAACGAGTATTACATTAGTATTAATTAAATTAGTACTTAATGAAGATAAAAGAACTTTAACCGCTTAAAGGCAATGAAATATAGATAAATAATGTAAAGTATAAAAAAAGGAATATGAACAAATGTTAGAATTTAATTTGGAGATCTCTTTATTTTGCTGAAAACCATTTCTGGGATCTGCGCATTAAATTAAACTATAGAAGTTTCTTAGAAATTAAATGTTGGGTAATAATCACGAGAAAGTTAATATAATTGTTATATATAAAATTCTGTTTCCTTACATTTATATTCCGAAACATCTTGTCGAAGTCGTTCGTTAGTATGTAAAAGCCGATACTCTTTGATACGCCGAAATGTCATAACCAAAGCCCTTGATGGGCGAAACATTTTGAATTCCTTAATTACTTTTCTAATAAAAAAAATGAAAAACTGTTTAAATCGTAGTTAATGAAACCACTGTACTCAAACTTTGCCGACAGGCGACAGCATGCCCATAACCTACAAATTGTTTAACTTTTTTTCATGCAGCACAACCAACCAAACAAAAATAAGGCAAATTTTTAATCATTTCTTTTTTTACATATTAAAGTCTTTACTTCAATTCTTCCAAATCTTCTTTGTGAAATTAATTTCTTTATTTATTACTAAAACAATTTTGTTGTTTAAGACATATTACATTGTAATTGTTATTATTTTAATTTTAAAATTTTGAGGTTACCATGGTTGCCAATAGTTAAGCCCTTAAAGCCAAATTCATAAATTTATGCCGGTATCACATAAAAAATCTTGATTATAATGAGAACGCGCCTGCAGATAAAATTAGTCCAATTTTTTAAAATCAAGAAAATAATTAGTTATATTTGGTAAGTTTTACGAATTAGATATTTTTGACATTTATATACCTAAAACAAATTTAATTTTTACGTGCCAACGTATTCCTTTAATATATTTTTATGATAAAACTGTTTATTTCGTGAATTAAAAAATAATCTATTTGAGGTATAGAAGAATTAAAATTTCTTTTTAAAACTTATTAACATAAGTTTCTATCCAGTATCAACTTATTTTGCCGTTTTTTTTTTCAGAAAAACATTAATATTAACTGAAAAGACACAAATACGTTTTCAATACAAGAATTTATTTCAAAACACTTAAGAATTAATGTCTTCGGTTTATCAAAGCGCAGTCTTTATAAGCAAGCGTATAGTAAAATAGAGGTATTGTTTCTTAAAGTATTTTAATAAATTTGACAAACTAAAATCCTCATAATAAGAAAAATTATAATTAATAATAATTGCATTCTCCTACATAGTTTTGATTGCCAGGAATAAATTACAAAATACTTTTCCTCCTAATCGGACTTAAGTTTTTTACGTAATAGAAAATATTCGAAGTATGAAATATTATGAAAGCTATTAAATAGTGATTTTATATTTTAAAGTACTGTCGACAATTATTTTATTTTAAAGAACATAATATTTTTAACAAACACGATTGCTATGTACTCTGTTTTTCATTTCCTTCGCTTCTTCTATGGTGTTTACCTTTTTTTGATCTGTATTCCTCCCACTTTCTATGATTCAAAGTTTGAAAGTCGTCAATTTTGGCAATGAGTTCTAGGTAATCAGAAAGCTTCAAAAGTTCACGATCTTTCTGTCTATTAAGATGAGCTTGTTTAAAAGGTCTTATTCTAAGTCCTGATTGTGGATTCATAATAAAATTTCTCCTTATATCATCAAACATAATCGTGTTCTTGGGAGAGAACTGCTTATATTTGCCCCAAATCATGCCAAGAGGTTTGACATCGACTACTCCGTATTTTGGAGTATGAACAGAAATCATAGCAAGTGAATCTAGGTGGAAGGCGATCTTGTAATTAGGATTACTCGTTACTCCAAGAAGTTTCATCTTTTCGTTTATCCATATCATACTTGTCGCTGACCAAATAACAATATCGTAATCTTTATAAGCTCTAGTTAAGAAATCATGTAAGAAGGGTCGCATTAATTCGATTCCAGATTCTGCTACAGATCTGTGGTCAAAAAGAGTGTAGTCTATGTCAAGAACTAGTAATTTCTTTCCTTCCCTCAGTGGATTTAACTCTTGAACTTTGTAATTATCTATTCGTTTTTGGATTTTTGAGAGGTATATTTCGGCTTTTTCGATTTCCACTTCTTCTTCCTCAATGTCTAAATCGTTTATAACGTCTGGTAAATTCTCTGGAGCTTGGCTCACTTCTGCTATATCTTCTTCTCGAGAACCCATTAACATGAGTTTAAATCCTTTTTTAATGCCCAATACGCCGATTGTGTTTTCATCTTGAGCTGGCTTGCCTAAAATATAATATAAATATATATAAATATATATAAATATATATAAATTATAATATATATTAAGAATATGATCTATAATTTTATTCTATAATAGGTAGCATCTAACTTTGGAATCTTTTATCAATTTTTATAAATAAAGACCTGTGTAGTTTATCCTTACAAATATGTTTTTTTTTCAATTTGCATTAGTTTTATTAAAAATGAAACTAATGAATAAGTTGTTTACTAAAATTCAAACCTATCGAAAACTGAAGTAAAAAATATGTACTTTATAAATAGCAGAAAAAAATCTTTAATAAAATATGAAAAGTTCTTTTTATTTTCAAATTAAAAATTATTTATTTCTTCATGGCAATTTTGTTTGTTTATTATGTATATAAATATGTACTAGATTAAGAATGTCTTTTGTTAGAAATGTTTAAACTATTAAATTGTAGTCTATGATGTAAATATAAATTTATTGTCAACAACATTATACAAATTTATTGGTATTTATGTCAAAGTGTGTCAAAGTTTATATTTTAATTAAAGTAAACGCAGAGGAATCAAACCTATTTTTAAGGTTAAGAATACAAAATAATTAAATAAGTAGTAATATTAATTTTAAAAACTACGAATGCTTAGGTCAATACCTGATGATAAATTTATAATTTTAAATTAAAAAAGTTAATAATGAGGAAATACGCAAAACAAAAAGTGTAATCTAACCTTTAAATTTAAGATTGAGTAACTTTTGTCTTTCAGGCCGGACTCCAGTTTCTTTATGAATACGTTCTTTTAAGGTTAAGACTGTATCACTTTCAAAAATACTAGAGATCTCGTATTCTTTTCCACTCCATTTAACAGTAATTTTGCACTCATTTTCCATTTTAATTACTTAAAAATAAAACTTTATGTATTAGAAACACACAGAAAAACACTATATTTTCTGATTTAGTATTCCATTAGTAATGAAGCAGTTTTTACGAATTTGATTATAGTTTTGCAACAAATATATTGTTCAAAGTAAAATAAAACAAGTCCCAGTTATTTTGACAACAAAACAACTGTCGTTTTTGCACGTTTTAAGTTTATTCACTAGAAATACATAATCTGAAGTATCGACAACAGAAAAGACCCGATCGGTAATGTTGCTAATTGGTCGTCATACTATATTGTAACGAATAGCGTAATATTCTCATTATCCGCTAGAGGCAGCACCTGCCGGTAACTGAAATACGCGGTACAATTTAAATATTGTATTAATTATTAAATTGTATTCTATAAGAAATTGAGCAGAATAAGTCATTTGAAATATATTGGCAAGCAACACGGGCAATTCGACTATTTTTTGAAAGAAAGAACTTTTATTTTAATACTGAGAAAGGGTCTCTTTATATACTTTAGGATAAATATTAGATTATAATGTAAATTCGTTAGTTAGAGACTTTGGAAATCGGATCACTATTGCCGTAAACTAAACATTTTGACAACTTTGGGGTGTTGGAAAATGATCACGTTCTAAACATTCGGTTTGGTTTCTTGAATTCACTAGAAACACTTGAGAGATAAGTGCAGTGTTTATAACATGGTGGTGGTCTGAGTTTCCAATATAAAGGGTGTTCGCTTGCAACGTTTCCAACTCTCGATTTTGAGAATATTGAGTCAGAGACCAAGCGAACTTCTTTCTCTTAAAAATGACTAATCTTAATATGAACTCTGGTGGGGTACAAAGACTCCATAGGGAGTGTGCTTCTACGACGAACGAGCAGTGTTAGACACATTTTGGATTTCTTCGTGTTCAGAACTTTTTCTTAAGCTGAAATCTTACAAGTCGTTATTTTGCCATTTATACATTCTAGAAATTGAACCTTTTGAATAAATTACTTTTGATGTCAGATATTAAATTCGTGTATTATTCATATTCATAATTATTTTCAATTAAAGTTATTTCTCTT